>CAIGRB010082321.1:31441-41498 GCA_903798255.1 Fraxinus quadrangulata | reverse complement strand
AAAAAAAAAAAGGAAAAAAAAGAAGAAGCATGTAACGATGGAAAATGTTCTTCAAAACTTAGTTACCTATTGATTTCAAATTTTTGTTTGCCTAGCATACGAGTTCTATAGATAGAGATGAGTTTGTTGGATTGTGATAGAATTTTATTCGAACTCTGCTTAGCTTCAAGCATAAGAATCTTGTTCAAAGTCTAAGGACGTGTTTGATTCTCATTTTTAGTGTAAAATGTATTTTGAAATAGTAGATTGATGGAGAATGTGTGATTAAAAAATAAGGATAAATTTTGAGTTTACGTGTAATATTATTTTATTGAAAAATGTGTGATTAAAAGGGGGAGAGAAAAATATATTTTGAAAAAAAATAAGAATCAAACAAGGGCTAAGTACCTTGAAGTGGATCGGGTAGAATTCTAAATAAGAATCAAATAGGAGAATATCGACAACTCATTGTCAAATAAAATTCTAAATTTAAATTCAAGATTATCTATTTATTTATTTTTATAATAAATAAACAAATAAGTCTTGACGGGACATTTGTATATATAAAAAAAATAAAACAATTAAGTGGATCGGGTAGAATTCTAAATATGCAACCCATTTATGTCTATTAAAGTTTAAAGTCTAATAAGCTCATTTGGATTAAAGAAACCCGTGAAAAAGACCTATTCTACTTTTTTAAATTCAGTTATATTTAATTTATTTTAATTAAATGTAATGGAATGGTTACAAAGTGATTACAAACCTCTCTGTAAATATGGCCAAAGGCCCATAAAAAAAAACACGTGTAAAAGAAATTTTAAAGTTGGAAGAAGAGAAGAAACTCTCTTAGCTAAGTACGGGAAACACCAAGAACATCAAAGTTTTCTTCAAATCAAAGCAAATTCAAGTCTCGAAGTCCAATACAAGATCGAGTGTCAAACAAGTCAATTTCTTAACAAATCAATTTTTCAACAAATTTGAAGTTTAGGATTGAAGGCACGTGATCCCTCGTCTTCAAACTCTAAGATCATTAATCATTGGATTTTGCAGCCCTCGTCCTTGCCCTTGTCCTCCTACAAGAAGATCAACCTCTAAGGTATTTCTCAAAAATATAACTTGTAACAATTTTTGTATTTTAATACACAAAATTGACATACAATAAGAAAACAATTAGTTGATGGGAAAGTTTTTTGGATACTAACCTGAAGTTTCGATCTCAAATATGCTATTTCTTCTTTTGCAGACCGAAGCTTTTCAACTGCATCATTTTTCTCGGAAGAAACAGTTGACAGTTTGGTTTCTAAATTACTTAACTTGGACTTATATGAAGCCAGTTCTTGAGTAAGCTCTGATTTTTTCTTGACTTCTCTTTCCATCTGTGCTTCTGCTCCTGAAATGCGGTCGTTGGCTGCTAATTGAAGTTCAACGGCTCTTAAGTGCTGCTTTCTTAATTCAGTGATAGTGCTCATATGAGAAGCAAGCTGCTTATCAGAGACTTTCTTCTCAGAAAGAGCCATATTCAACTTTTTGTCAAGTTCTGTGGCCTGTTTACTGAGCTGTAAGTTGGTATTGGCTAACAATTCCTTCTCTGCAACATATTGTTCAGCTTTACCTTTTGCATCCAAAATCTTTTGTTCCAAGTCTTTATTGGCATTCTCAGAAGAAGCTAGCTTCACTACAATCTGATCAAACTCTTCCTTCACAGCTGCATATCTTTCATTTGCTTCAGCTAGCTGCTCTTGACAACTTTTAACTTGATTTTCAAGACTTATTAATTTCTCTTTCAAAGATTTTGCCTCAGAATCTCTTCTGGTGAAATTAGCTAATGCTTCTTGGAGTCTTCGCTCTGATTCCCTTGTTAGAGTTCTGTGTAATGATTCAAGCTCTATGCTTCTCGCAGTAGCTTTCTCCAACAGTTTTCCCTGTTCTTGTAACTGCTCCTCGGTTGACTTGAGCTTCTCAATAACTTCATTTTCTCTCATTCGTGCCGCCTGGAGGTCGTTTTCAATGCTCTCCAATTTCTGTTGAGAAATACTCAATTCATTTGCGAAATCTCAAAAAAGATTTTCCATTGGGAAAATATTTAATTTGCCATGTGAGCTGACATATATAATTAATTGTGTAAAAATGCTATATTATAGTTAAATCCAAAGTTAAAGCGATCTAATAAAGTATTAAATAATTGAGCTTTGGGCATCCAAATAATGTGTGGGCCGAATTATATGTGTAGAGATTGAATCCATTAGAGTTGTATTTGACGATGACCCAAATACATATGAAAACTAGATATAAGATTATGGTCCCCAATTTATATGTAATTTCTTATTCTTTGTATTATCCCACCAACAAAAGAATACAAGTAAAAACATATTGAAGAGGAAGATCTAAAAAATCCATAATCAAGAACAAGCAATTTACAATCAAGATGAAAGATGAAAGAATTCAAGACTATAGATCAACTCGACAAAAAAAAAAAATAAAACACGTTAGATCTGGTCGGTTGTGGTGAATACTATAACAGATATGCTGGATCAGGATAACAATGTCCAGGGTGTTTTGCTAAAATTTTTAGAGGAATGTTGAATCGTCCCA
Organism: Fraxinus quadrangulata; assembly: GCA_903798255.1. Lineage (NCBI taxonomy): Eukaryota > Viridiplantae > Streptophyta > Magnoliopsida > Lamiales > Oleaceae > Fraxinus > Fraxinus quadrangulata. The sequence continues at coordinate 38,927 of CAIGRB010082321.1, read as the reverse complement.
CAATACATCATGTCAGGGTCCCCTAGCATAAATGGTGTTACTGAGAGACGAAATAGAACACTTAATGAGATGGTAAGCAGTATGATTAATCATTTTACCTTATCAAAATTTCTTTAGGAAAAAGCACTAAAGACTGTGCTTAAATTCTCAACAAAGTTTCAAGTAAAATAACTATTAAGAGGTTACAATTTTTAAACATCTCTCTATTAGGTGAATTTTAGAACGGCAAATGTCCAATTCCTTGAAGATGTAGAGCTTGCGCATGGGGAGGAGAGGAGAGGGGAGGGGAGGGGAGATAAGGTTTTAAGGATAAAGATTTTGTCTTTGATGAAGGAAATGTATATATATTTTCTGTTGCATTGACAATGATTAGGATCAAATACAAATTCTTACTCCAGATCTTGTTCAAGAAGCAATTTCGGATTAAGATAATATTACAAAACCCTTATATATAATCAAAAGATTTTTCTAGAAAAACAAACTCAACAACTTCAAGAACAAATGTCATTAAGGAAATCAACTAGATAAATGAGAAAGACAATTTCGGAGACTTTATAGTCGAAATTTTCTCAAAGAAAATAAAGATGGTATTGGATTGAAGGAAGAAGATCTGATCAATTAACTTTCATCAAGTCATGCAAAGGAATAATTCTCAAAAGTGGAATGATACATGAATAAAAAGATAAAGTCCATGAAAGACAATAATTTTTGAGAACTCATCCCATTGCCTCAAGGTGCGAAGCCCATTGGTTGTAAATGAATATTTAAAATCAAGAGTGATTTAAAGTGTGATGTGGAGAGATATAAGGCTCGTCTCGTTGCAAATGACTTTACTCAAAAAGAAAGGCATTGACATTAAAGAGAGTTTCTCTCTGATTTCTATGAAAGACTCTTGGACTATTACAGCATTTGTGACACAATTTGATCTTAAGCTATGTCAAATGATTTATAAATTAAAGAAATTCATCTTGGTAATTAAGTATTTAGTTTTTCAAGTTTTGAAAACCATTAATTGATGGGAAATTTTTTTGAGATATATTGTGCTAGAGTACTAACCTGAAGTTTCTGTCTCAAATATTCTATTTCCTTTTTTGCAGACTGGAGCTTTTCAACTGCATCATTTTTTTCGGAAGAAACAGTTGACAGTTTGGTTTCTAAATCACTTAACTTGGACTTATATGAAGCCAGTTCTTGCGTAAGCTCTGATTTTTTCTTAACTTCTCTTTCCAACCGTGCTTCTGCTCTTGAAATGTCGGCTTCGGCTGCTAATTGAAGTTCAACGTCTCTTGAGTGCTGCTTTCTTAATTCAGTGATAGTGCTCATGTGAGAAGCAAGCTGCTTATCAAAGACTTTCTTCTCAGAAAGAGCCAAATTCAAATTTTCGTCAAGTTCTTTGGCCTGTTTACTGAGCTGTAAGTTGGTGTCGGCTAGCAATTCCTTCTCTGCAACATACTGTTCAGCTTTACCTTCTGCATCCAAAATCTTTTCTTTCAAGTCTTTATTGACATTCTCAGAAGAAGCTAGCCTCACTACAATCTGATCAAGCTCTTCCTTCACAGCTGCATATCTTTCATTTGCTTCAGCTAGCTGCTCTTGATAACTTTTAACTTGATCTTCAAGACTCGTTAATATCTCTTTCAAAGATTTTGCCTCAGAATCTCTTCTGGTTAAATTAGCTAATGCTTCTTGGAGTTTCTGCTCTGAGTCCCTCGTTATAGTTCTGTGTAATGATTCAAGCTTTATACTTCTCACAGTAGCTTTCTCCAACACTTTTCCCTGTTCCTGTAACTGCTCCTCGGCTGACTCGCGCTTCTCAATAACTTCATTTTCTCTCATCCGTGCAGCCTTGACGTCATTTTCTATGCTCTCCAATTTCTGTTGAGAAATACTCAATTCACTCCTCAAAATCTCAAAAAGATTTTCAGCTTTCAGTAACTTCTCATTTGAGGTTTTCGACGTGTCTTTTAAATTTCTATTCTCCTCTGTGGTAATATGAAAGTGTTCGGTCAGTTCTTTTTCCTTTTCGGTGGCAGCCTGTAGTGCAACCTCTAGGCTTGAAGTTTTCACTTGAACATCCTCAAGTTGTCCTTCAAGTTCAGAAACCTTCAGAGTGTTTTTCAAGGATTCTGCTTCTGCAGCCCCACATTGCTCTTCAAGTTCCTTGATCCTATATTTTTCTGTTTCAAGAAGCAACTCTAAGTCGCTCACTTTTTTACCAGCCTCAACTGCCTTAACATGTGATATCTGCATTAGATCCTCAAGTTCAACGCTGCGCTGATGGGTTGTATTGGCTCGTCCCTCATGCTCAGCACATTTGTCTATGGCATTCTTGAGTTCTAGCTCAAGGTCGGAATACCGAGCAGTTGATATTCCCAATTCTTCGTTCAATTCATTGATGCGAGCTTCCTTTGATGCTAGACTCTGCTCCACTTCTTGCGCTTGTGATTTCATACGCTCCAACTCCCCTTGAACTGTAGATAATTCGGCAGCGGTACTCTTCATTGCCTCTTCTACTTTATGATTTTCTGCAATCTTCTTATACAAGCTTTTCAGTACAAGTCTTTCATCTACCGTGGAGATTGATTCGACAGTGATGGTACAACCCTTTGCATCAAAAGACGACTCCTCAATTTTAGTGACTTCACCATCAAGGGCTGTTTCAATGTCTACTTTCACCTGCAATGAAATTAACAAAGAAACACGTACCACTCTCAAAGAGAACTGCAAGAACATCTCAGTTCAAGATGCTTTATCGATAGAAATGCTCAGTACAATATCATACATGTTGATACAACAGAAGATACCTGAGACCATCGAAATATTATTGTATTTCTACTTAAAAAATTGGGACATACCATTTTTAGAACCTACACTTTCTCGAATCAATCATGCTATGAGTATATTATGATTTACATTATTGTTCACATTCTTCCATGTGGACACTATTATCTCATTTGATTTTCCCAACACCTTTTCACTTCACTGCTTGATTGTGCCCATAGGGGATGTCTATCATAATATAAAGCAAAAATGTACATTTAGTATTTTCCTTCTTGTATATAAATTTGTTGGGATGTATGTCCAAATATGTTATTTGACCTTGTGTTTTGAACAAATAAATATTCATTTATGTTATTTAAATATTATATAAATACAATTAATATAAAATCAAATATTAAAATGTATCTTGATCATGGATATATTATAAATTGAGTACTTAAGTTGTTACGTATCCAAATTTTTTTATTTTAAAGTGATCAAATTCAATTGTTTGTGACCACTAAATAAAATCGAAAACTTTATTTTGCTAAGGTCGTATTATCTTTATTAAAGTTTATATAGACTTTAGTAATAAAAATAACTATAATAATAAATATTTTTGGATAGGACCATGCGACATTTAATACTATCATGATTACAGAGAACTAAAATGTTAGGATTATAACAATGTGACCATTGTACTCAAACCGTTATATCATATATACTGTTCGCTTTGGGAGAGTCTCAGTTCATCTTATCCCTCAAGACTTTCTGTCGCGTTCCCAGAATTCGAATCCAAGATTTCGTCTTATAAGAGACTTAAGTTGAATCCTAGTACATGTCCAATTTGTTCTAAGATTTAACTTAAATCTCTCGTAAGGCATATGTTTTGGGTTCAAATCCTGAGGACGCAACAGAAAGCTATGAGTGGTAAGATGGGCTCAAACTCTTTAAAAGAGAACAGTACATATGATATAAGATTTGAGCACGAGGCTCGAATCATTACAAAAAACATGCATTTTTGTAACAATCTGAGCCCCTTTCGGAATTATTAATTTACGTGTTCGCTCTGGAAGAGATGGAACTCATCTTACCCCTCATTAGTTTTTGCCACATCCCCAGGATTCGAATCCAAAACATTTGCCTTATGAGATATTTAAGATGAATCTCAATACCAATTAAGGTAAGTTAACGATTGGGTACAAGACTCGAGTCATTATAAGAACTACGCATTTTTTTGCAACGACACTACCTTTATATACAAACCGTTAACCTATTGTCCGTTATGGGAGAGCCTGGACCCATTTTATCCTTCACGACTTTCTGTTGCGTTCCTAAGATTTGGACCAAGACCTCTGCCGTATGAGAGACTTAAGTTGAATCATGTACTAATTGAACTTTTTTATAAAGACCCGAGCATTGTGCCTAGTTGTTTACTTATGTACTATCGGCTTTAGTAGTGTCGGGCCCATCTTCCTCTCACGACTTTCATCATGTCCCTTAAGATTCGACTTAAGTCTCTCATAAGACAAATGTTTTGGTTTTGAATCCTAAGGGATGTGACCGGTTGTGAGGAGTAAAATGAGCTCATGTTTTCCCAGAGTGGTACATACGTTAAAGGTAAGGCACGAGGCTCGGGATGTTACTATGATTCAATTTTAGTCTCTCATAAGATAGTGGTCTCGGATTCGAATCATGTGGGATACGGCAAAAAGCTTGAGGGGTAAGATGCCCTCAGGCACTCTCAGAGCGAATAGTATGTATAAGTTAACGTATGTGTACAAGGCTCGGGTCATTCTAAATCTTGAACGAATTATGAACGTTAATTACTAATTTGAGTTCTCCGAGGTAACAAAGAGTGAGATTAATTATATAGCTCCTATTTGGTGCGGATTAAAATCAGATTTTTAGTAAATTTTGATAAAAAGTTAATAGAATGTGTGATTGAAAAGTTATGGATTCACGAAATATATGGTTAAAATAAATTGTTGATATTGACTTAAATTAAAATCTTAATTTTAATCAGTATCAAATAGGGACATAGTCAATAACTTGTTACTGTAATTATAATGGAACTTCTGATATTATATGAAAAACTAAAAGACATTGATCAGAAGAGTTCTTATAATTATTTTATCAACTGATAGAGACGAGTTTCTAAAGACACGTCAATAGGAATTAATTATTTAAAAGCTTCGATAATTTCAATTAATATAAAATAATTATCTGATCGTTAGTGGTCATATTCCAAACTAATTGATTAATCTTAAACGATCAAGAATTGACCGTTACAAGAATTAATTTAATTGACGCTTAAATTAGTTGAATCCGTTCAAGTCCCTTCATTGGTTTCCAAGGGAGTTAGAATTTAACGTGGACTACAAATATCTAGAATTAATATGAACATATTACGTAATATTTTAGTTACTAGAATGATTACAATGAATCTAGACATCTATTGTCTATATGCATTCCAACTCTTTTAAAATTTGACATGTGATAAAAGGAAAATTATGGGGAGAAAAAGGAACATTTCCTATTCTATTTCAATTTATTTTTATTATACCCTCTTTTGAGCCCTATTTTTTAAAAACTTATTTTTTCTCAAACTTATTTTCAATCACATATTCTCACATAACATAATTTTACATGTAAATTCAGAATTTTTTTCTACTTTTTAACTACACATTTTAAAAAAGTTATTATTGCAAAATTTATTTATCCCAAAAATAGGGGCTATGATTGATTGAAATTATTCATTCATTAGTGCCCACACCATAAATAGAGATAAAAAGTGCAGTATTCTTGAAGTTCTTGAAAACATTAAAGAAGACTCGGAGATACTATATGTTGACCTCATTTTTTGTCAAGATGACATGGCCAACTGGTAAAGCTCCATGTAGATAACTCCTTGAACACTAGAACATACCTTCAGTTACTCGTGGCTTTCTCCGGTAATGGGGAGTTGGCCGCAAACACTCTGGCAGTCAAATCAGTCGATAACAGTATAAAGAATAGGGTGCTTAAGAATAGTAGATCTGGGTGTATATTTTAGTGTATGATAGCATTACCTTCAAATGGTTAAGTATGTGAGTTTATATAGTGGTAGAAGTGGAGTGTTGACTGTAGATTGGTAGACACGTGGCTACATCTGAAGGTAAAGGTGCACTATATCTTCTCCTAGGTATCAATCCAACAATCATAGTTTGACGGGCATTTAATGCTTTAAAATGTAGGCTGGTGACTTGACCTTAACGTCAACTTAATCAATCATTAAGATTTGTTTAGAAAAGATCTCGAGTTGCTTCGGAGCCTCCGAGGCTCTGACATGCCCTTGGGCAGAAGTGATTTGACATGGAGCCTCAGATAAGGCGAAGTGTCGCCTCGGCTAAGTAGGAGGTGATGTGGAGGAAAAGTGGGCCTTGTTGATTTGGAGCTAAGAGGTGTAACAATAGTCCCCGAAGTTCATGTATGGATATTTATATAATGCATGGACTTTGTATAGGTGATGCATTGGATTGATGTATTTTGCCTTTCTTTGGTTGGTTGTGCGTTTTGAACACAACGCAATAGTCCCCCAAGTCCATGGATATGTATTTATATAATGCATGGACTTTCTATGCTGAGGTGAGTTAAAGCATGTTGTACCTTTGCCTAAGACATCATCTTTTAAAACAAAGTGTGCAGCTCTTCTTCTAAGTTTGTAGGCTTCATCTTTGTTATCAGGTAAGATCTGATCTGTGAGAAATGCGATAATTGGTTGCATTCATGTGCCTTTCACCCATATCATTTCTTCTCGCTTAGAAATGGAGGGCAAAACAAGGTGCTCAATTGGAACGACCTTGAGCAATTCGGAGTCCTCGCTACTAGCCAGTTTAGACAAGGCATCAGTATGGGCATTTCTAGGTGTGGGATTTGCGCCAACTTAAACTTTTTCGAAGCAAGGACGAAGATCCATGACGAGTTTGAGGAATGTAGTCATGCTCTTGTCTCTGACGATAAAATTGCCATTAACTTGTCTAACTGCTAGTTGGGAGTCGCTGTTGATGACCAGCCTTTTCACTTGCATTTCGTCAACCAATTTGAGTCCAGCTAAGAGTGCCTTATATTCAACAACATTATTGGAACATCTGAACCTTACTGTGTAATTGAGCTTGTGGCCTTCTGGACTAATCAAAACCAATCCTGCCCCAGAGCCAGTTTCCTAAAGGAGCCATCGACAAAGAGGCTCTATGTGAGAGGCTCTGCTGGCTCCTTGGTTAATTATATTCTGGAGCATTAGTAAATTCTGCTAAAAAATTTGTAAGGGCTTGACCCTTTATGGAAGTCCTTGGTTTGAAAATCAGGTCAAACTCGCTAAACTCCATAGCTCATTTCAACAATTTTCTTGAAACGTTAGGCCTCTACAGCACTTGCTTGAATGGAAAGTTCATTAGCACGTATATGCTATGGGCATGGGAGTATGTCCTCAAACTTTCTAGAAGCGGTGATTAGGGAGAGGGAGAGCTTTTCCATATCTGGGTAGCGAGCTTCTATTTATAAGAGGGCTTTACTTATGATAAGTGTATTTTTAACACTTATTCGAAGCTTGAAATGATATGATATTATTGTTCTTTCGTCAAAAATACGACCTAAATTATGTCTTATTGCGTTTTGTAGGAAGAAATCATTGTTCAACGAAGAAATGGAGAAAAGAAACGAAAATGGTGAAAACGGGGACTAAAAT
>CAIGRB010082321.1:0-30584 GCA_903798255.1 Fraxinus quadrangulata | reverse complement strand
CATTGAAATTACATTTAGTTAATCACAATTCACAATATTTTGTTACAACCACGAATTTCAACATATCAATTACACCATAAGTAGTCTCTACTCCCTGTGGGACGATAACTCATTCTCATCACATTTATTACTTGCACAACGAACCCATACTCTTGCGGGATTCATTTGAACAACTTACATCATATACGGGCAATTGATGGGTGCCTTCATCTCTTACAAGAACTGAACTAATAGTCTTCAGATACAACCAAATAGAGTAATAGGGGCTCGTTAGCTTTTGGTTTGGAGAGGAGGGATACTTGCCCTAGGTACTTCTTCAGCCCTTGTAAAGCGTCTTCGTACTTAGTAGTCTAATAAAACATCTTCCTCATTTGAGAACCTTGAAGAACGAGAGGCATTTGTCAGTGGCTTTTGAGATGAAGCGCTTCAAGGCTACCACTAATCCATTGAGACTTTGCACATCTTTGGGCTTCTAAGGAGACTTCATTTCAATTAAGGCCTTGATCTTCGATGGATTGGCCTCAATTCCTCTTCGATTGATTATACAATCTAGGAATTTTTCAGAGGTGACACCAAACCCAAACTTGAGGGGGTTTAGCTTCATTCTGTATCTCCTTAAGATTTGGAAAGTGGCATATAGGTGCTTAATATGGTCTCGAGTTTTGAGGCTCTTTACCAGCATATTATCTACGTAAACCTTCATAATTTTGCTAATGAGGCCTGTAAGCATCCTTTGACCAGCTTTTGATAGGTGGCCCTAGCATTTTTTAATCTAAACAACATCACTTACAGTAGTACAAGCCTCTATCTGTAATGAATGGTGTGTTTTCCTAATCTATGGGGTATATGAGAATTTGATTGTAGCCTCATCCATGAAGCTTAGTAGTTCATGCCCTGCAGTTGAATCCACAAGTTGTTCTATTCTTGGGAGCAGGAAGCTATCCTTTGGGCGATCTTGATTGAGGTTAAAGAAGTCTATGCATACTCTCCACTTACCATTGTGCTTCTTTACTAGAATAATGTTAGATATCCACTTCGGATATGTGGCATCTCTAATGAAGCCATTATTGATCAATTTCTCTAGTTCCTCCTTTAGGGCCTCATACTTCTCAGGGTTAATGGTTCTCCTCTTTTGTCTATGTAGGGCGTACTTATGATCAATCTTCAAATGATGGCAACTTATCTTTGGGTCGATGCAGACCATGTTCTCTTGCCTCCATACAAAGACATCAAGTTACTTTGTAAGAAGGTTTTGAGCTCTTATTGGGCTTCATTTGATAGATCTTTCCCCACTTTTAACCATCAGAGCTGTTTGTGATATAGATTCAATTATACGTGGGTCAGTTCGTCATTAACAATTCCTTATAGGGGCTTCCTTTTTTCGAGGACTTCTTCTATTTCGACGTCTTTCCCTTTTTCGGGGGTGTTTTCTTTTTCAGGGGTGTCGAACATCTTAGTGTCCAATAACACCACATTAACACTGCGAGGTTCGACCTTCCTTAAGGAGTTGAGGTAGCACTCCCTCAGCCCTATTTGGGCACCTCTAATTGTAGCAATACCGTGTTTAGCAAGAAATTTCATACATAGCTAATAAATAGAGATAACTGTCTATAAATCCTTCAAAAAGGTCTGCCTAGTACTCCTTGATAAGTAGATATGTTATCCACTATTAAAAATTCCATGATCCATTATCATCTTATCATAGGTGGAACTAAACAATATGTTAACCAAACTCCCATTATCTATTAGCATACGCCTCAGCCTATTGCGGGCTATCACTAGTCGTACCACTAGAGCATCGCAATGGGGATAATGCAACCTCGCTACGTCTTCTTGAGTAAAAGTGATGGGCTCCATTGGCCTCATCCTTTGGGAGTGATAAACTATGTAACTAGCCATTTGTGGGTCCTTGACTTCTCTAGTGTAGTTTCTTTGTGCATTTCGGGACTCAGCTCTTACATGTGGACCTTTAGTGATTGTATCTATCTTTCGGATGGGAGCATTGTCCACTTCGGCTAGAGGATTCCTCCTTTGCCCATCATTGAGCCTTTCTTTACACTTATCTCTTTTGTAACGACGTGGGTGTTCCCTAGGAGGTTACCTTATCTCATCTTGCCTGGGGGATGGATCTTGCCTCGGAGAAGGATGATTTCCTTAGGGGGCAATTTTTTCTCCATTATCGTGAAGATTGCTCCGCTTTGTAAAGTGGGTGCATCTCTACATTCGCTTGTATCATGAACATAGAATTGGTGATAAGTACAATAAGGTTGTACCTCGACATTGGGCCTATTCATAGGTCAACTGCCTCTTCTTATATTTCTTTGATGAGATGGTCTTCTGGAGGAAGTTCTAGGTCCGGGGTTGCCACTTGGTCCAACCTCTTCATAAGATAGGGTGGCACAACATTAAGAGTAGCATTGGCTAAAGTGGGGACTACTACATGTCCTGCTTGAGTCCACTGTTGGTTTACCAAATAAGATGTTGGTCCCTTTCCCATTTGCCTTTGAGGTGGCGAGAGTCCTTGAGCTTCCCTATTTTGATGATCAATCATCTCTTCGCTAATGATTTCAACTCTCACCATTTCCACCAGTTCTTCATATGTGCTAGTTACTATTTCACACATCCCTCCAGAATAGGGTGTTCATGTTGAGGCCTCTTTTTAGTGCAGAAAGTGCCTTTCTATCTATGACCTTTTCGTAATAGGTCATCTCATCAATGAAACGGGCCAAGTAGTTCTGCAACATTTTACCAGCCACTTACCTCGTGTCTTTCAGGCATTGAATAAGAGCTTATCCATCCTTTTTTTCAACTATTGATTTAAGAAAGATTTTTTTTAGATGAGTCCAGCTCCTAATGCTTCCTGGTGGTATTATGCTATACTAAACCTTTCCTCTTCAGTCAGAGTTAAGTGAAAGGTTTGGCACTTCAAAGTTGGAGAGGTGTCTCTTATGTTCATTTGCATTTTGTAATTATTTAGGTGCATTTCTAGATCACCTATTCCTTTGTACCTTGGGATCTTCGGGAGTACGAAGTTGATCGGCATGGGAAAATTGTGGAGCTCTTGGGAGAAAAGAAGGTCGTCATCATCATCGTCAAGTTCATGACTGACATGGTCTATCAGAATCCACATCGCCAGCTTGATATCGAGGTAGAACTTGGGATGGTTTTACTTGACTTCTCAAGTGTGCCATGTTTCTCCTTTCGTGCCTATTTCTAGGTGAGAAGACATACGTATCCTGGTTTTGTACTTGCTGCCGAGGCTTGATTGTAGAAGGTGGTGATTGAGATAGATCTAGGCATGTTAGGCTCAATCCTATCGAAGACGCTGGCGGACCTTTGAGGTCTTCGCTCGAGCTCATACTCAAGAGGAAATTTATCTTCTCCGAAGTACGAGCCATTGGCAGGTAACACAGAAGTATAATTGGCGGACACATCTACTCCCACATCCCTTTCAATAGGACTAACACCACTCGCGTCTACCAAAATGTGTCCTTTGGCTTTGCATTTTCTCCTCTTTTTGTTGTGGGCGAAAGCCTCGCAGGGGCACATTCTGAGGTATGTAAAAACCTCCTTGACCCTGAACTTGCATGAGGAGCTCATGCATGGCAACTTTTTATGCTACGATGCTTTTCATATGGCAACCATTTGGGCCACTTATACAATTAGGCGTGCAGCTATCCTGCCACCTAAGCGATGGCGGTGGTGTGGCCTTTGGTGATTGATATTAGTTCAAAGGACATCTTCTTCAGAGGCCTCTCTTACTCTCCTTGGATTTACCTATTCGTTACTTGAACTTATGATGGGTGAATACTTCTTTTCTTCAAAGAAAATACGCCCAAATCACTAAGGAAGCACTTGAAACAATCATTTCCAAACAACTTTCACTTGTTTATTCAAGAACAAAATCTTTCTTTAAAGGGAAAGTTAACGCTCTTCTTTCGACAAGCTTTTTCAAGGGACGCTCGTTGTTATAGTGTGATTTGTCACAGACGTCGTGAATCTACTGACCTCATTTTTTGTCAGGATGATGTGGTGAACAAGTTAAAGCTCCATGTAGATAACTCCCTGTATGCTAGAACACATCGTTCATTACTCGTAGCTTTCTCCGGTGATGGGGAGTCGGCCGCAAGCACTTCGAATGTCAAGTTAGTCAACAAAGATATAAAGAACAAGGTGCTTGAGAATAGTAGAGCTGGGTGTATGTTTTAGTGTATGATAACATTACCTTCAAATGGTTAAGTATGTGAGTTTATATAGTGGTGAAGTGGAGTGCGACCGTAGGTTGGGAAGACACGTGGCTCCATCTGAAGGTAAGGGCAGACTATGTCTCTTCCTAGGTATCAATCCATCAATCATGGTTTGACGGGCATTTTATGCTCTAAAATGTGCAATCACCTCAATAATCGTGTTATTAAATATGTTATCACCTAGATAATTGTGTAATTGAATGTGTTCTCATTTGAATTCGGACGGGAAAAAACCTGGTTTATTTAGAATAAATTAATTTATTTTGAAAAAGAAAGTTGAATATCATAGGATTATTGATTGTCAAGAATGTATAAATAAAACTAGATTACATAATCGAGAAATGAAAATAGATAGTAATTGGTGGATTCTAAATCCAATACAATCATTCATTTATTTAAACAAACCAAGGCTTTTTACATAATTAGTAGAATAATTTAGAATAATCACAACAAATTATTTCTTCCGTGTTACATACTTCAAATTCGATGTAAGACTAGTATATTTGAATATAATTCATTTCTCGTGGGATGACATTTAGCTCATCACGTATTACTTGTTAATGATTCCGTATGCTTGAAGAATTTATCCGAACATTACTCATTGACAATCAATTCAATTTTTGATTCTTTAGTATTTCGTATTAATATATAGTAGTGCTTTTGAATCAAATACCAACCAAAAAAAATTATAAATAGGAAAATAATATATATTTCTATGGTCTTACAAGTTGGTCTAAGATGCTTGTACACACAAAAAGCGCCTAAGCGTAGTAAAAAGTTACTATATGTACAATTTTTTTGTACATCAAATTTGACATTCTTGATGTGTCAAAATCACGGCCCTTGGATTTTAACACATCTATGGATGTCAAACTTTATGTAAAAAATGAGTGTACAACTACTTTAATTCTAAAATATATAATCTTTTTTAGAGTCAATTCCTGCAAAATAAGCCCAAAACATACTTTTTGGGCATTTTTTAACTAGTAAAATAATATTTTACCCTAATTTATTTATTTATTTTGTTATTATTGTAAACACAACTTATTCATAAACACTTGCTTAGTTACAAAAAGATAAATTTTACCTTAGATGGATCGACATTTGTCTCGTCCTGCTCGGTAATATTAACCACCGGCACTTCATGACTTGTCAGTGTTTCTTCTTCCATGGCTGAACAAATTGTCCCTTTCAAGAATTCTGGAGTATGGAACAAACAGAATGAAAAATGATACTTGGATAACAGTATGGCAAGAAACCTTGAAGTGTTAAGCAAATGGATTTGATTTTAGTGCTCAAATAAATGCTTGAAACCTAATTGTACATGTTTGATTAAGCGTTAAAAATTTAATTACCCAATAATATTTTCGTTGATCAAAAATAAAAAATAAATACGTTAATTGTTTCAAAAGTAACTTCAGTCATATTCTTACATTAAATAAATTTTAACTGATAATTATTTATCACTAATCTTAGTTGCGGTAGTCAGACCCTTAATTAATGATTGGATATTCGAACTTACTCTCTATTTAGCGTGGAAAATCAAATAAAATTAGAACAAAATGATTCTTTATTGTCAAACAACTCATCAGACCATGAAGCAATTTGTTTAGTTTTACATCCATCCCAAGGTATCATTTCTTAGTACTCCTTCTAAAATCCATTTCTTCCCTTGAAAAGTAGTGAAGGAGATTTCCTAAAATTGGCTCTTAACGTGAGTAATTCTACATTTAGGGTGGAATACTTGTCGATGTTAACCTATAAAAAAATGAACTGATTTTTCGACCAACAATTCCAAATTTTGTTGGATTAGAGAGTAAAGGATCTTATTAATCAAAGATACACTAAGACACTTCAGCTGCTTTTCACATAAGGAAATTGAATCCAAGATCAAAATTCATCAAAGATCAATTTAAATTAGAATAAATTGATTTTTTTATTTCAGTTGCTTAATTTAATTGATCAAATCTATAATATAAAACTAAAGTGTAATATAATTTGAAATCTAAAGAACTTAGAGAAACACACATAAAAAACTTACCCTCTGCATCGATATATACATCTCAAAATTCATCAAAATCAATCCAAATAGAATATTATTCAAATTTTGAACTCCAATCCTATACTACCAATTGTGCAATTTCAATACGATTCAAAAACATAGAAAACACAAATATACATGTTTTGCAGGAACATATAAATACACGAATCAACATATAGAAATCAATACTTATATTCATAAACTTGCCTGATTGAAGCGGATTATGAATTCCTTTTCATAAAGCTCTATGTTTCGTCTTTAGTTTTGTTCCAAGCAATTCTTTACACTTTAGTTAGTAAACCAAATTCCAAGCAATTCTTTACACTTTTTTGGAAAAGAGACAGTAATTGCAGCTTGGCCCCACATCTTCGTATTGTTTCGTAATAAAACAAATAGATTTATAAAGTTGTCAGAGATTAAATTCTTAATTAGGAACTTAGGTAGGGCACCCGTTCAATGTTAGTCATTGCTTCAATGAAACTATTGTGAGTTTGTGACCTTATATAAATATTTCTGGTTGGTTTGGTATAGTATGTTAGTCATTTCTACAATGAAACTATTGTGAGTTTGTGACCTTATATAAATATTGAGAGAATCTAGATTCTCTTTTTCTAGAAGAAAAAAAAAATTCTGAAATTTTAGAGAAATTTACATTGGATGTCCAAAATTGATTTACTTTGAACAAATGAGTGCCGGAGAGGAGGATGAGGTGGTCAACGAAGGGATCCAAATCATTGGTAGGGGGGAGTGGCTAAACTAAAGGGGTTGTCTCATAGGGGAAGGGCATAGCAACAGAAGAAGAAGGGGCAAACCCTGCCTCACCTTAAATAATGTTCTAATAAATGACGAAAGTTCCGATAGGTCATTCAGAGTGGTTGACGCCTCGTTAAATAAGGGAGTTGTAAGCACAAAAACTATTTAAATAATCGCAATTGCTGTGACAATCTATGCATTTAATGAAAAAATGACAAAAGATCAAAGATACTTCTTGTTGCAAGATTAAAGACAACATGCTATGTCAAGATCTCTATCTCCAAATTTTATGTAGTAAAGAGAGAGGAAAAAAAAAAAAACTAGACAAAGTGTGCCATGCCATAAACACTACATGCCTTCCACAATAAAGAGAAAAATATACGTATCGACAAAGCAAACTCAAGCCCCGAAGTTTAAATCTGAGTCTCGAAGTTACGAGACCAAGTGTCAAACAAGCCAAATTCTCAACAAATCAAGTTTTCAACTGCATGAAAGGTTCATAACCTTTACACATCATCACATTTATGTTTCCAACTTTTTTCATCACATTCTTATTCTCAAATTAACATCAATTGTTACGGTTTCTCTTCAAACTTTTCTTTAAGAGAGCATAAAAAGATTCATTTGTCCAATGTATTTTTAAATAAGCAAAACAAATAATAATGCAAAAATGCAGTTAAATATTTGATCCTTATTTTAAAACACATTAACAATATTTTTGGACGAAAACTATGATTAAGGACAAGATTTTCTGATTAATGAAATATTAAAATAAGAATGTAATTAAGAAAGTTAAGAATATAAGTGTGAAAATAAATAAAGTTTAATGATCTTTATTGTAATTAAAATGTATTGTGTTTATAAAAAAATGTGGTATGAATATAACTACCCAAAAGTAAATCAAAAGCCTCATTACTATATAAAGAAAATAATTAATTATAATACTAATTACTAATTACGTGACACAACACAACATGCCTTTTCGATTTCACTATATTATGGTTTTTATTGACACCCAAAAACGAGCCAACAGAAGCCCAGGCCATTCTCGCGGCCACATATGCAGAAATTGGACCACATTTAAGGGGAGTTGCTTCTTGGGACATGAGCCAACAAAGTGTTCGAGCTCCGAGGTTGAATCAAAATGATAACAAGATAAAATATTTGTAGATCAGCAATCTTCAACACTCAAGCAAGTAATATTGTATATGTTAAAACTAGAGAGAAAGAGTTGAAGCTTTAAGTATTTGGATGCATTAGGTTTAAATTGATACAAGAGAGGGTATTTATAGTGTTATAAAAGGACTTTGGATGAAGGTTTCGTTCATTGTCTCCCAAGTCCTTGTATGGATTATTTATATAATGCGTGGACTTTAGTTTTAATAAGTTTTTGTTGGGGCGAACATTTTCCTGCAATGGTTAGTTTTTCGATACAACACAATAGTCCTCTAAGTCCAAGTATAGATATATATATCATAGTTGGAGTTTAAAGTAATTTTGACCTAATTCTTGTGTGGGATTATGTTGATAATCGATGCTCCATTATTCTAAAGCTCTTCGTTTATAAATTACTAAAATTTTTATTTGAGAGCAAAACCTTTAAAGCATATAGCTTAACCAATTTGTTGAGGTCTTACTGATGCACTGGATTTTTGAAACATGTACTTATAAATTTTGGAATTTTGATGTTCATTCGTACGCTGAAGTGATGAAGCGCCAATACTTGAGAATTCTGATGGGGTGCTGGAATTCAGAAGTACCTTTTAGCCGAAGTGGAGTAGTCTTGGAGTGCATTATTTCAGAAGCGAAGAAGTTCTAAAGTAACCTGCGAGATATTTGTCTGAGATACGCTTTGGAAGTTATGCCAATGATTTGATGGCTTGCGTCTTTTCAAAGAAAGACAAGTGAACTAGTTCAACTTCCCATACATGCATCCACGTTACATTAAATACGCAATGTTGGCGTGTTTCAAGGTGATGCGTCTTTGAGGGTGCATGGTGTCAATGTATTAATCTGAATTGTTGAGTGAAAGCATCACATGAGATGGATGGTTCAGATTGGAGATCGGATGAATGTCCTAGATGCATCATACCAAAATCTAATGGTTGGGATTCTTTGACTTTGCCTATATAAGGAAAACCCTTATTCATTTGAAACTTTACTTTTGCAAATCTGATTTCAGACCTTAAGAACACCCAGAGCTTCTTTGGCAACCATTCAAACTCTGGCGACTACCATCCATTTCTTCTTCTTATTATTCAATTTTGTAAGAGACCTCTAACCAAATCCTCATTCTTTCTAATTTTTCTATACAAAAAAATCTTCACACTGAGTTCTTCTTCCCATTCTGGTAATGGTGACTGGGGAGTAGATATTAGGGGCTTTGCATCAGAGGTTGGTGTAACCAGTACCTCTATTGTTAAGCTAGCCCAAGCTATGAGGTCAGTTGGCTCACTTGGGATACAAACAACAACCCCAATGATTATGGGATGGGTTGGGGGGCTTTTATAATACTTTCCTCCATGAGTTCTGCTGACCTTCCTAATATTAGGGAGAGATATTGTATCCTTTATACCATAGAGTTATTGGCACCCACTTTTGAGGAAATGGACTGCTATCGAAAAAAAGGCTGCGTAGTTGTGAGTGAGTGGGTCCTGAAGAGGGGTTGCTCCTACCTCTTCATCCATTTCTTAGGGCCTCATACTCTACCACATTGTTGGTAGCTTTAAATTCGAACGTCACCACACAGTTTAAGTGGGAAGTTGGTTAGTATGTATGCTATGATCCTGGAAGTACGTCCTCAACTTCCTAGAAGCGGTAACTAGGAATAGAGCTAACTTTTCCATGTCAGGGTAGTGGATTTCTAGGTAAAAGTGCAATACTTACATAGTAGACATGCAGATGATGCTTGCATTCTTCTCTTACAAGAATTGAGCTTATGGCCTTATCAGATACAACCAAATAAATTTGCAGTGGCTCATCAGCTTTAGGTTTTGAGAGGAAGGAGGTCACTCTTAGGAGCTTCTTCAATCCTTGGAAGGCCTCTTCGCACTTTTCCGTCCATTGTAATTTCTTCCTCCCTTAAGAATTTTAAAGAAATGGAGGCACTTTCTTCGTGGCATGCTAGATTTTCAACCATGGATGTACGTCATGCATGCACATGAAAATGCTCTTGAGTAACATACTCAATGATCATAACCATCAAATGATACACAATAAACTCCTTATCAGAGTTATGTAAATATTTCAGCACTACTATATCACAAACACTATGTTCTTGCATCGTAGTTGCAAATGAATTTTTACTTACCTTTTTACCCTTGTATGTGCGTGTTCCTAAGGAGTGTAGATTAATTTCCTTTTTCACTCGAAGTCGGAAAACCACCTGTATCACCATTTAATATTAAACACAATCCTCAATTTGATAATCATAACACACATAAATCACACTTTTTCTCAAGTCCAAATATAAACGTCAACATCATCCAGTTGTTGTTTAACAACCTAGAACACCTTAAATTGTATTTTCCATGCCTAAGAGAAAATTAATGGACAGGTAAAGGTTGAAACTATGCAAACTACCAAATGGGATAGAAGTTTTTTTTTTTGCATTTTAGTCGCTGCCATGTCCCGTTTCATCCATATTTTCGCACCCTTAATCACATTCAATCCTTCCCAAAATTTAAACACATTTATATAACATATATGTGAATATAATCATGTCATAAATTTACAACAAGTACAGGGTTTTCAGCCTCAAATTGAGTCCTTTTTATAGCACAATGAATCAGGCAGTTTACGGTGAGGGTCTTAGATTTCCATTATTTACTATGCCATCAATCAGTTTCTAACCTATTAAAGATTATTTCTATACTTATAACCCTTTTATGAGAACATTCAAAGTGATTCATATACGTTCCTTTCAAGGTATGACATAAGATTGAAAGTTGTATCACTAGAATCCAGCAACCATGCAGTTTTTGTCCTTAGTTGTTTCACTCAATATATCTCCAACAACTTTCTTTCTTTTTTCCATAATAACATCCCCAACACCAACCCCAAAATAATATCATGAAATTTCAGAGGTTCACAAGTTTGTAACACCTTAAGAAAACAATGAAAAACAACCTTCAAAACCAAGAGCTAAACTCGCCTATCCCAAATTTCAATTCCTAGCTCCTTGTTTTTGCTTCCCTCCGTTTCTTTTCTTTCTCTTTCAATTGGGGATCACTTGAAGGGATAAAATATCTTAATATGGGGTATTTATAGAGTCCTAAAGGGTCGTGAATCTTGCTTAGGGATTAAGAAAATACTTCATGCAGCCATGTTGACATGTGTTAAGCAAGATGTGGCTTCATGCAGTAATATTTGACTTTTTCGTCATCATATTTGGATCCATGTGTGACTTATAAGATATATATATCTATCCTATATGAATTATCCAGAGGGTGGAAGACGTGGTGGAAGCCTTAATGTTGAAGGAATTGGATGGTAAAATGACAAGTCTCCCAAGCATGAGGTGTTCAAGCATGAGGTGGCTTCTTGTGGTTAAATTCTGATTTTGTACCTATACTTGGAGGATTTGTATGAAACTTATGGATAATATACTAAATATGTGAAGCCTTAAGAGAGTTGTAAACGTGACTAATGCTTAGTGGTGAAGGAATTGACCATTACAAGGACAAATCGACAAGCGTGTAGTTTATCAAGCATGAGGTGTCCTTAGCTGATTTCACCTCTATCCTTGTAGGTACAAATCAAGTGTCCTTAGCTTATTTTAATGTCTTTACAATCTAGCTTACCTTCCCTAAGATCCCAAAATATTTTACAGCATTAATTCCTTAACCGTTCATTTAATTACTTACCCGATTTACACCTGATTTTCAACCGATTTCAACAATTCGCACCTCAATATTCACAATGTCATATAAAACCCATATTATTGCATAGTGATTGTGTCACTTCATGCCTCATGTCCTAAATATGTCAATTACCTATCTAGGGTTTACGGTGACCTTCATCAACCGAATGGAAAGTTAGAACCTTTATCGATACTAATTCAGGCCTTTTCAAGATTCCATTTGCTTTACAAGTCAATCTCCAACATCTAGATTAACCTAATTTCTCTATCATAGCTCAATGTAGAATTTGTCAACTAGGTCGAGGAGTTGAAGGCTAACACTAAATAAAGATCTTAAGCTCTCAATAATCGAATGTACCATTTTAAAAGAAAGCAATCAGGAAAATTGATGCAAATGACATTGTAAATAGCATACATGAATCATATTTGCCAAAGGTGTAATGTGAAGTTCAGGGTATTACAATACCTAAGGAAGGTTTTGGACCTACTCCCCTGATTTGAAAATTTTGAACTGACCCAGATACCAAGAACATAGAATCTGTATACAGATGCCCTATCAAAATTGGCCAGTTGTAAGGATTCAGAGTTGCTTAAGCCTGTGCCAATTGAATACCTTCATAAACCTTCCACAACCAAAGTGGAAGAGGTTATGTAGATTGAAGAAACCCCATAATGGATGCAACCTATAATAGCTTACCTCAAGGATCACGTACTGCCTGAGAACAAAGAAGAAGCCCACAAACTTCGATGAAGAGTCGCCCATTATGTGCTCCAGGATGAAATACTTTATAAAAGAGACTTCTCATCCCCACTCTTACAATGTATGGGAGGAAAATAGGCCAATTATGTCC
The DNA here is from genome assembly GCA_903798255.1 of Fraxinus quadrangulata. NCBI lineage: Eukaryota > Viridiplantae > Streptophyta > Magnoliopsida > Lamiales > Oleaceae > Fraxinus > Fraxinus quadrangulata. The sequence goes on along the minus strand of CAIGRB010082321.1, from coordinate 17,831 downwards.
TATGGAAAATCCGTGAAAGAATTTGTAGTAGCCACATAGAAGGTCTAGCACTGGCTCAGAAAGTGCTAAGACAAGGATACTACTGGCCGACCTTAAAAAGAGATGCGGTGCAATTCGTAAGAAAGTGCGACAAATGTCAGTGTTCCTTATCTGTTCAAAGACAACCATCGTAAGAATTGACTGCAGTATCCAACCCGTGGCCATTTTCTAAGTGGGGAGTCCATTTGATAGGCCCTATGCTAAAAGGGAAAGGAAATGTCAGCTATGCACTTGTCACCATTGATTACTTTACTAAGTGGGTCGAGGCCGAACCTTTGGCGAAATAACTGAGGCAAATACTTTCAAATTCATCTAGAGAAATACCATCTACTGGTTCAGAATTCCACATTCACTTGTAACGGACAATGGACGACAGTTCGACAACAAGAGGCTTAAAGACTTATGCAACGAGTAGGGCATCAAGAAGGATTTTTCCTCCCCCATTATCCCCAAGAAAATGGCCAAGTAGAGGCAGTTAACAAGACCATGAAACACCTCTTGAAAAAGAAACTTGATGCGTCAAAAGGGGCGTGGATAGATGAGCTTCCCAATGTGTTGTAGGCGATCCGCACCACTAGTCAAACTGTGAAGAAGCGACCTCTTTTTCTATGGCATATGGGGCTGAAGCCATGAGCCCGGTCGAAGTGGGTCTTTTTTCACCTCGCCGCCTACATTTTAACGAAATATCCAATGATGAGATAAAGCGGTGTGAACTTGATTTTCTTGAAGAAAGGAGAGACGATTCACAAATAAAGCCAGCCTCATACCAAAGAAAAATGACAAAGTACTACAACGCTAGGGTCAAGAAGAAATCATTCAGAAGAGGGGATTTTGTGCTCAAGAGAATTTTTCTATCTTCTAAAGAGCCTGGTGTTGGCACATTGGGTCCTAACTAGGAGGGTATCGTATATCAGGTGACGTTAGGCAATGAACCTTTTTAAATGAAAGTTTGGATGGGAAGGTATAACCCCACCCTTGAAATGTTGAACATCTGAGAATGTATTATCAGTAAGGCAATAATCATTGCTTATGAACCTTTTGTGATTAAGGCAAGTATCATCTCAACAACTCCATAAGTTAATTTAACTCGTATTATTTATGACAAGCTCATAGATTCATCAAATTGGAGTGTGGCAAGCTCACATTCAATTATGGCGAGTCCATAAGTTTGATTAATTATGCGAGCCTATAAGTTATTAAAGTTTGATTAATTATGGTGAGCCCATAAGTTATTAAAATTCAATTAATTATGGCCCATAAGTTATTAAAGTTTGATTAATTATGGCAAGCCCATAAGTTATTAAAATTTGATTAATTATGGCGATCCCATAAGTTATTAAAGTTCGATTAATTATGGCAAGCCCATAAGTTGTTAATTCGATCAATTATGGTGAGCCCATAAGTTATTAAAATGCAATTGGTTATGGCGAGCTCAAGATCAATCAGTTACAAATGCGAAGGAATGATACCATGAGGGAAATGTTACGAAATTGGAATTAAGTTACAAATAAAATTGAATTCACTACCAGGGGAAAGGTTACAATACAAATAAGGAGACCTAGTCTAAGAGGCAACATCGTCCTGCTGAGGCTCCTCTTGGGCACCTACCGAGTCCTCCTCTTTGTTGGTAGGGGTGGAGGGCTCGTCTGCTAGAAACTCTTCCTTTAAAGAAGATAGCTCCAGTTGAGGATGCAACGTGGTGAGCCTCTTGATGACTTCATTGTACGCGACCGTTCTCTAGTATAAGCCAAGGCCATCATACTTCGTTGTCTCGTGAAAATGAGCCATATAGTTGTGCCTCTTCTCCTATCCCACTCAGCTGTTGCTTTAGACTAGGCACCTCAGCAGTTAGCTCTCCAACTTGAGCCCTTCTCATTATTAGTGATCATTTGAAGGTTATTAGAATTATTTACATGCTTTGTTAGTGTGTTCACTTCAGCTTAGCAAAGATGGACTTCCTTTTTCAAGTCATCGTTCTCTTTGGAAAGTACTTCCATCTTCGACTTTGCCTCAGTTTGCTTTAACTTGGATGCTATAATGGCCTCATTAGCGGAAGATGCCTCAGCCTTTGCTGTCTTCAGGGCTACTTTTGTATCATTGGCCCTCTAAAGGTGCCCTTTGTTGAGGCCCTGTAGCCGCCTCATCTCCATTTGGGCATTTAGAAAGAAGCCACAAGAGCAAGCCTACAGAGCGAACCCAGCCTCCACCATATCCACCGCGTCGCTGGTTTTAGCATATGAAGAGTATTTGTCAGTCCAATTTATGTGATAGACTCTCGTAACCCCTTGGATCTCGGCGGGGAGCATCTCCTTAATCGTGGAGGCAATTTCGTCCAACCTCCCACCAAGGAAGTTTTGAACTTTCCTTTCAAAAGGGGCACTCCTGGCTTCTTTGCCTCACCTCTACTTAACGAGGCCTACCTCTTCTTCTGCCGCCTCTTTTATATCCACAATTTTCACATGAGATATGGGCTCTGCTATAATAGGCCATCGCAGGGACTCTTCAATGGTTACGGGGGAGAGGCTAAGTATTCTTTGATAAAACCAACTTCCTTTTTAGAGGCCTTTCCAAGGAAGTTTCACTTTCCTTTCCCTGTTTTCCTTTTTCTCCCTTCTTCTCTAGAGGAAGCGGTTGTTTCACCTTTGAGAGATGAGCCAACTCTTCACGCTAGTTCTTATAAGTTGAGGAGGTCAAGCCCAAGGGTTTCTTATTTTTCGCCTTTCCTAAGCGCCTCAGAAAAAGCATGTCCGGCTTCACATACCCTTTCTTATCATGTTGACCTACAAACAAAGGGTAAAACATTAGCAATTAAGCCCAAGAAAATGTATTTCACATGATAAGAAGAATAGCTAAGATCTCTCTTACCCTTAGTAGCCATTAGCCTATGTGTGACAAAGAGATTCTACTTGCCAATGACGTTCTTGAAAGACCTCCTCTCCGAAGGCATCTCGTAAATGGCGTTTATGATGTTCCATTCAGATGGCTCGAGGTTGAACCGATTAACTACAGTTGCAAAAAGTTTACATTAGACAAAGAATAAAGAAAAAAAAGAGGGAGGGGGAGAGGGGGAGGGAGAAACGCATAAGAGAAATGTCACACTAGATAAGGTTTTGACTCACTATACTCATGGTACTGGGTCGGCACGATTATCTCTGGGATCGTATCTCCCTCCACTATTTGCCAGTGACCCTTAACCTAAAATTAGGAGGACTTCCAATTTTTTATGGAGGTTGGGATCCCACAGATAAAAGGAAAGTGCAGACCCAGGGTTTCATACAATACCATTCCTACAGTCACTCTCCCCACTAGAGGCTCGAGGTTGAAAAATGGTTTGGAAAACATGTGGAGGGCATATCCTCATCAAGAGTGACCACTTTCCAAAGAAGAAAAGCCCCTGCCAATTAGCTCCATACGTTTGGCACTAGTTGGGTGGGTGCCAAATTGTAGTGCCTAAGAATGTACCTAAAGAAGGAGTGTAAGTGTAGCTTCATCCCCCACCTAAAATGGCCTCACTAACCACTACACATCCCTCCTTAGGAAAACATGCTTTCTCATTAGGGGTCAGCACAAACATATCTATATTATCTGGGATTCTAAACCTCTTCTAGCTCGTCCTTCTTAATATCAGTCGCCCACAGGGAAGCCCCTTACCAACACTAAAATCTATGAGGCCCTCTAGCATCATCCATGCATTACGAAGGCCACAAGCCTCCATAATCCTTTTAGAAGGGATTATATGAGGCACACCCACCTCGGCACAAATCCGCGCTATATCTACTTTGGAGGACCCTTCGAACGCACTCTTTCTTGAAGAAGAAGCCATTTTATATGGACAAAAATGAAAGTTTGAAAATATGGGATACTTACACAAATCAGGAATGCTTGAAAATGAGAAAAAAGAATCTTAAAATAGGCACGACACCTACTCTAAAGGGCCTCGCCTTTGATCACTCAGCCTTATCACATGCTCCATCCATCGAAGAGGCTCAACATCCATTCCAAGCTTTTCTGCCAACTCGAAAGTCTGTGCATTATATGAATAATCATACCTAAACTTCAGGGACTGTTGTTACACCTTGAAAAAATAGGACCCACGAAGGAGTCTAATTAGCCTATTTAGCAAATAGTTCGGGGGGCTGTGCCTCATACATATGCATAGGACAGCCTAGCTACATGTAGGCCGACCCTGTTACATACAAACCCCATGAATAGAGCCGGCCTAAGATGAGATAGATGTGAGATCTTCAATGGATCTCACACCATGTGAATTGACAAGATAACTCACCACCACTGTCACCATCATCGTCTTTTTTGGTCAAGTCTAAATTACAAGCTAGGCTTTATGGACACAAAAGTGGTAATATTATTTAAGGCTGTGATTGATTGATGTATATGACAAGAAAGGGAAGTCATTTGGATGAGGCCACGTGCACTATCATCCAATGGACTCCATTTATTTTGTCCAAGTATTAAAGCTCACACTTAGTGCCGTTCATAGGTAATGCAAGTTCAGACTCTCAAAGCTATATTCTTGCTACTCACACATTTTATATTTTTATCCCAAAGCTTATCCCCATTTTTCACACTGGAAACTCACGTTTAAATCTCTCCTACACCCTAGAACTATTACACTAACTGACTTGACCGTTGGAGTGCATGCAGCCAACTCCACCCTTTTTGAAAAAGGCCACGTGTAACTAACGATTTGTTCAAGTGTGCAGGAATTCAACTTGCATGAACATAAGAAATCCAATTGTCCTCCTATAATCTCATTGAGAATGAAGTCTTTGTCTTAAGACATGAAGTCCTCCTAGAGAAAGAGAATAGTGGAGCAATTAGAACTTTAAGAGGTTCAATAGTCCACATATATATAGTTGAGCATGTACATGAACCTAAATCGAATCCCACACATGTTGAGGAAATTTTTTTGAGTAACCCGTTGAAATAAATCAAAATTTAGTAAGGGCCCATTTGGCATGGCTTTCGAAAAGCCAAAATGAGCTTTTGAAATTCAAAAGTTACTTTTGGAGCTATTTCGCTAATTTTATTAAAGTGGTTTTCATTTTTAGAAAACGTTGGTCCAATGTGTGTTTCGGAATAAGAACTTATTTTAAAAATAAGTTTTCAAACAAAAATTAAAATAACTTTTTTCAAAAACTTTTATACATGAAGTAAAAGCAAAAGTCAAGCAAAATGGGCTCTAACGAATTAAGATATTATTTAAAGTTTAGTGATGGTAGAGAAATATTTCCCATGTTATATCAAATATAGGTTTTGTTAACCTCAGTTTTGGCACAGTATACATGGACAACAGATACTAGGTCCACTTATGTTTTCTCAAGCTAATTCCAACACGAGTGGAAAAATGTTCTATCGACAATAGTGTATGAACGTGGAAGAAACTTTATAACACGATTCAGATATGTTCAAGCTCTGACAAAAGATATAATTTACACGATAATGAACGATAAATCAAGATTGTACTTTAAACACTATCTGCACTAGGTTAAACTTGAAGAAAGAGTGTATATATCGTTTGCATAGTGTTACATGCGCAATTGTAACCGTTAAATGAGAGGAGATGTGGCTTCATCTCCTTTATTGAAACATCATATCTTAGGTATCAATTTTGACTCACTAGCTTGGGGAGCATTAAATGCCCCAAAAGAAGGCGGCCATCCTATACCCTACACCGATAAGATTGACATTTTTACTTATTGCAATAGTCGAATCAATCATTCTGAATGGATTTCATAAATATAAGATCTTCAAACATGGGTCATCATAAGCCGAGTTGAGCATCAGATTTTCCTTCATTGGGCATCGTCACTTCGGCAAAGCAATTTCGTTTGGGCCCCAAACTTGTATTTTAATATATGGGCTTTGGCGGGGTCGAATTATTTGGAATGTGTTAAACCATACACTCAGATGCAACATGGCTTCCGTAGAATGTGCTTTAGTAGGTCGGTTGACCCATGTGGGACCCTAGGTGACAAGGCATAACAACAATAGTCTCCCAAGTCCATGTATGATTATTCGCATCATCCGTGGATTTCTATCTGGAGCAAAATTTCTGATTCTTATATCCTAATGTAATACTGAAACGTCGAGTTTTACTTATTGAACCCAAGCTCCTATCGATAATAGCTGAAATATAATCGTGCCAATGATTTGATTTTTTTTCACATTACCAAGGAGAGAAACTGAAGCGTTTCAACTTCCAATACACGTACGTCCATTTTATATTGAATACATAATGATGGTAACACTGTTGCAAGTTCTAATTGACACGTCAAGGCTTGTGTGTAAGAGACAGGCATCAATCTGAGGCGTTAACAACATAAACTATTTGAATTCAATGCATCAGATGAATTAAAAAATGGACACTTCAGATGAAGGATATTTAGATCCAAGGGCTAAGTTTCATCCTTTCTTCTTATAAAAGCCAAAATCATAGTCTTGGTATCATTTTCTTCTCATTTACAAGCCTTAAAATTTCTCTAGCAATCGAAAACTTTTTCGATCATTTTTGTTCTTCGACGACCTCGCATTCCTTGAGTTTCCTTTCATTTAGGTAATTTCCTTGAAACTTTTATCTTCCCATTCTTTTTGTTTGTGTTTTCTTTTTGACTTTAATGGTGTCCAGGTTGAGTGCTAGTGGCAGTAGGGTCACCATTGCCAGGGTTAGGGTACAGGCTACACCAGCAGGTTTGGACGGAGGTTTTTGGGCGATGGGTGAAGGTCCCATAGATTATGAGGTAGGGTGGAGAATGCAAAAATTCCCTCCATAATGACTTCTATGAAGTTAGCTGAAATTAAGAAAAAAATTAGAATCCTAGATTCCATAGAACTCTTAGAGCTCGAAGCCTATGAACGTGCCTACTAGTGTGGCTATTAGTGAGTTCCTGTTTAGGGTAAGTGTGCATCTACCTCTATATCGACGTTCCTGAGGTCTTATATGTCGGCTCCTACCCAATTATTGCCAAATGGGTGGAGCCAGTTGGTTGGGGTCTATTTCTTCTAGAAAGAAACCTCGTTTAGGGAGGATATGCCTCTCTACGTCTTACAAACACTTTTCCAACCTTGAGTACTTGTGAAGAAAATCTAAAAGGTGGTACTACATGACACCTTGGGGGGGCTCATGTCCCTTTCGTGGTGGGTCTACCTTCTTCCATAAAGGGATGGGAGTCTTGGTTCTAGGTTAAGGTCAAGTGGTAGATGGTTGAGGGGGACAAGGCCCCAGCTTGTAATGTACCGACCTAATATTCCGAAGCTCGTGAGTGTCGCTTCCTATAGCTTGTATTTAATTTGTAGCATGTCTGATGTCCTTTGTTTTGTAGTTTCAGGAACCCGCTTTGAACTTTCCCAAGTTGAGTGAAAAGTTATTGAAGATATCTACCGACGTCCACAAAGATCACGCCACTTTGACCGCCTCATCAACCAAAGCAAATTCTTCTTGGACTTTGATTATGGCCTCAAAAGGTAAATTTTGATGCCCTCTATTTGGCACATTGCTTAAGTTTTAACATAACCTTCACTTTTTTGTAGATGATTTTGGGAAGAAGAAATACCCCACCATAACATGGTGTCAATACTACGAGCCACCTCTAAAGTGAATGGTAGGGCTTTAAAACCCTCATCTGGTGGCATGAAGCACGTAAGGGAAAAATATGCTGGGAAGAGTGAGGATGAAGGGGCCCAGAAGGTTGACAAGGGCAAAGGAAAAATGGGAGAGCCTCAAAAGAAGAGAAAACTTTCCCATAGTACTATTTCAACTTGGAAGTTTGGACAAACCATTGCCCAGCACAGCATACGTCCTTTGAAGTTGATGTAAGCTTCATTAAATGTGGCTAAAGCCCAGAAGGTGAGGGAGGCTAGTGAGGAGGTTGTAAGGAGGTAGAGTAGACCTCTGAGGCCGTGAAAAAGGCACTAGTGGTGAGGACCCCTGGGAAATCCGAAAGGTTCTTGGTGGGGCAAGATAAGTTGATCGCCCTAATAGTTATGGAGATGTTGCCGCCTAAAGCCCATAGTGCTACTGCCAATTTTTACAAATTCTGGACTGAGAGGTGGCAAAATTATATCTCCACTTGTGATGCTGTGGACCTGATGGTGACCTTAGTGAGCTAAACTGTCTGGGATTTTGGTGTCGCCCTCAAGTACCAAGAAGTGCTAAAGATTATTCAGACACGCAACCGGGAGTCGATTGAAAAGTTGACCTCAGCTGCAAATATCCTTGTGAATTTCACGGAGGATGTATGTGGGTTCTTCCTCCATTCCCATCGAATGAGGGATAAGAAAAAACCTCTCTTGTAGAGCACATTATCCTAGAATACAAAGTGGGTAGCCCTTCTCCTAAGTTTGTAAGCTTCATCTTTGTTGCAGGGGAGAGTTTGATCTTTAAGAAAATCCATTATTGGTTTTATCCACGTAGGCATTCCTTCCACCAACATTACCTTATTTCCTATGGAAGTGGAAGGCTCCGAGAGATGTTCGATCAGGATGATCGTTAGTAGTTTTGAGTCTTTACTACTAGCTAGTTTGGACAAAGTATTAGCGTGGGCATTTTCATCACGCAGAATTTGAGTTAACTCAAAAAGACAGGAATAGATCCATTACCAGTTTGAGGTACAAAGCCATGCTTTTGTCTCTAGCCGTGAAGTTGCCATTAACCTGACTACTAGCTGGGAATCACTAATAATGAGCAACTTTCTCACTTGCATTTCTTTGGCTAACCTTAAGCTAGCAAGTAATGCCTTATACTCCACTACATTGTTGGAAGTCTTGAACCCAAACCTCACTGTGCAGTTGAGCTTGTGTCCTTCGAGGCTAATCAAAACCACTCCCGCTATTGAGCCTGCATCCCCAGATGAACTATCCACGAATAGGTTCCATGACTTCATCCATCATTGGGACGTTGGCAAATTTTACCACGAAGTCTGCGATGGCCTGGCCTTTTATAACGGTTCTTGTTTTGAAAACAATATCAAACTCACTGAGCTCAACTGCCCATTTTAGCAATCTTCTTGAAAAATCAAATTTCTGAAGCACTTGTATTAGTGGAAAGTTGGTCAACACGAGTATCGTGTGAGCTTGGAAGTATGACCTTAAATTTCGAGACACGGTGATTAAGGCTAAAGCTAACTTTTCCATGTCAAGGTAAAGGGTTTCCATAGCCAAAAGAGTCTTACTTAAATAGTAGATAGGCAATTGGTAGGTATCTTATTCCCTTACGAGAACCGCACTACTTCATTAGAAACGACCAAATAAAGCTGTGAAGCTTCACCAGATTTGGGTTTGGCGAGGATGGGGCTTGTCCTAGAAGCTTTTTCAGCCCTGGAAGGCTTCCTCACACTCCTCTGTCCATTGAAACTTTTTGCCTCCTTTCAAGACCTTAAAGAGTGGGAGGCAATTGTTGGTGGTCCTTGAGACGAAACGGCTTAATGCTGCCACATGTCCAGTTAAGCTTTATACCTCCTTTGGTTTTTTAGGAGACCTCATCTCCATCAAGGCTCAAATTTTCACAAGATCTACCTATATGCCCCTTTGATTAACCATGTATCCTAAAAATTTAGTAAAAGCAACACCGAACGCACATTTGAGAGGGTTTAATCTCATTCTGTACCTTCGCAGGATTTGGAAAGTTTCATCCAAGTGCTATACATGGTCGTCCGCCATTAAGCTCTTCCCGAGCATGTCATCTACATAAACCTCCATGGTTTTGCCAATAAGGTCGATGAACATTTTGTTAACAAGTCTCTAGTATATAGCATTGGCATTCTTTAGTCCAAATGGCATCATCTTGTAATAATAAAGACCTTTTTCAGTAATGAAAGAGGTGTTTTCTTCATCTGTCGGGTGCAGTGGAATTTGATTATAACTTGAGTTGGCATCCATAAAGCTTAAAAACTCGTGCCTAGTAGTAGAGTCCATAATTTGTCTATCCTTGGAAGGGAAAAACTATCCTTAGGGCAAACTTGGTTAAGGTTAGAGAAGTCTATGCACACCCTCCATTTACCATTGTGTTTCTTTACCAAAACTGGATTTGAGACCCACTTTGGATAAATGACCTCCTTGATGAAGCCATTCTTTATCAAATGTTGCACTTCATCCTTAAGGGCCTCATATCTTTATGGGTTGAGAGCCTCTTTTGTCTAAGCAGGGCAATGTTAGGATCAATTTTCAGGTAGTGACAAGTGACCCTCGAGTATATGCCTACCATTTCCTCATGCCTCCATGCAAAGACATCTAGGTTCCTACATAAAAAATTCTTAAGTCTCTCTTTAATCTTCGAGGGTAGGTCTTTTCCCACCTACAATGCCGTACTAGGGTCCTGAGGATCCACCAAAAAGCTTTCTAGGTCCTTTACAGTGTTGCTCGGGATTCAGACTCAATAATGTGAGGGTTTAATTCGTCATTTTTGACCACATGCCCAAGGAAATCCATCATTTCAATGTCTTCTAGGCTAGAATTTTGGTCTCATGGGGCGTCCATCATATCAACGTCCGTTATCACCATGTCGACGTTCCTGGGTTAAGCTTTTCTTATTAAATTGAGGTAACACTCTCTTGCTCCTCTTTGGTCATCCCTAATTGTGGCAATTCCATGCTCAGTAGAGAACTTTATGCATAGGTAGTGAATAGAGGTAACGGCCCACAAATCCTTTAAAGTGGGTCTACCTAGAACCCCATGGTAGCCTGACCTATTATCTACTACCAAAAATTTCATGAAGTTCAAAGATGTTCGGGGTGGCTCTCCTATTTCCATAACAATGGTTATTTTTCCCCTTAGAACGATACTATCATCTGTGAAATCGTATAAGAAGGTTACGATGGGGGTTAATTTGTGATCAACTATCATCTTGCCGAAAGTGGCCCCAAAACGGATGTTGACAGAGCTACCATTATCAACCAGCATTTGTTTCAAACCTTTACAGGCTACAATGACCTCACCACAAGGGCGTCACAATGAGGAAAGTACACACCCTCGATATCTTCCTGAGTAAATGCAACAGGAGGTATCTTCCCTTAAGAGCTACTTACCACTATATAGCTATTCGATGGTCTTTATCTTTCCTAGCGTAGTTCTTTCGGAAGTTTCTTGTATTGCCCTCCAAAAATTGTATCGATTTCATGGATTGGAGCATCTTTCAGGTGGGCTGGGGAGGTCCCTGCATTGTCACTGTGCATCTCTAGGCCTTTATCTGTCACGTTCTCTCCCTCGTGGAGATGGCTCTTTATGGAAGGATCTTGCCTCCTCACGCTTAGGCTTTTGATCTTGCCTAGTAGGAACATGTCCCAAAAAGGGCGGTCATCTCTCTTGTTGTTTCGTGTGCTGGCCTACCTATGATGTTGGGCTATATCCCCTATAGTCTATTGTGTTATGACTGTAGAAGTGATGATAAGTGCAATATTGAGGGGTGTTTGGCCTATTCATAGGCTCCGAACCCCACCACCGGCCTCTTCGTCTTTGGGGGCCCGGTGTCCTATTCTAGTTTACCTCATATTAGCTTCAGATGTTACTTTCTCATAGGCCAGCTTGGGCACTACATTCAATGTAATCGTGGCAAGTGCTTGCCCGGAATTGGGAACATCATTACCAATCTGATTCCATTGGTGGTCCATTAAGTAAGAGGTAGGTCATCTTCCATTCCAATCCCAGGTGGCTCTATGTCGGTGATCAATCAACTCCTCATTGATGATTTCATGCCTCATCATTTCTAGCAAGGCATCGTAGCTGGTAGGGTCCTGATTCTGTACATCCCTCCAAAAGAGAATATTCATGTTAACCCCACCTAGAAGTGCGGATATTGCTTCTAGGTCGATGACTTGTATGCAATATGTTATTTCGTCAGTAAAACAGGCCAAAAAACTCTTCAGTATTTCTCGAGTTGTTGCCTCATGTCTTGGAGCCGTTGGATAGGAGCCTTTCCTTCCTTGTTGACGGCAAACCATTTCAAGAACGTATTCTTGAATTCTGGCTAGCTCCTAATGCTTCCTGGAGGTATCCTACTGTACTAGATTTCAACTGCCCCACTTAAAGTTAGATGGAAAGCTCTGCACTTGACTGTCAGGGTGGCATCTCTTAGACACATACGTGTTTTCTAATTATTCAAATGCTTGGCCAGTTCGCATCTTCTATCATACTTTGCTATTTTTGGGAACACATAGTGACTTGGGACATGAGTATTTCTCAATTCCTATAAGAAAGGCAAGTTTTCATTATCGTCACAAAGTTCACAAGATCTTTGCGGTTCATCCGAATCTTCCACCCCAATCGATACCTACATGGTGGATGAGATGGCCCTACTTGATCCTTAGCTATTTCGTCCCTTCTATGGCCCCATTTCTAGGTGGGACAGGACCTAGAACATATCCTTGTCTTTCCGTTGGTAGTTGGGTTGTCGAAGGTGGAGGCCTGTGGCTGGGATGGCACGTCTTGGTCTCCGTAAAGCTGATTATGTCAAACACACTAACAGACCTTTGTGGCCTATGTTCTGGCTTATACTCAGGAGAAAAATTATCATCCACGTCAACATGGGCATCGATGGGTTGGCCAGAAGCATAATTTAATGGGTTGGCCAGAAGCATAATTTAATGGGGCTAATTTCCCTAGCATGTTTGGGAGATGAGAACCTTTGACTTTGGACTTCATACTCTTGCAGGTTGAATTCTCATGGTGCAAAAAGAATTCGAGGTACTCCATGGCCTTGCATTTGCATGAGGAGTTCCTGCATGCCCATGTTTTGGTTGGTGATATTCCTTATCTTGGCTGCCAATTTCTCGAGTAAGCTAAGCAGCTATCCTTTTCGAGCTGTGCCTATTGTGGTGGTGGGGTCGGGGTGACTCGCTTGGGCTGCTGCTCGTGGAACCTCTTCACCAGGATCTTCTCTCACTCTCCTGTGAGGGACATCACGATCTGAACTCATTTTTTCTCAACTGTCAAATTTTCTTTTGGCACTTCATCTTGTTCTTTTCAAGAACAAATCCTTTTTCAAGGGGGATCCTAGCTAGTTTGCGGTTAATTTTTCGCAATTGTGACGTTTCCAACAGACGGCGCCAATTTGTTGACCTTTTTTTGCATAGTATAAGTGAACAACAGATACTAGGTCCACTCACGTGAAAAAATTATCTATCGACAATAGTGTATGAACGTGGGAGAAGATTTATAACACAAGACATAAATGTTCAAACTCCGACAAAAGATATAACTTACACGATAATGAACGATAAATCAATAATCAAACTCACAATCAAGATTGTACTTTAAACACTATCCGCACTAGGTTAAACGTGAAGAAATAGTATATATATGGTTTGCAATCACATACTTTTTCATCCCCCCCGGTACAGATGGAGAGATATTTATAGTGTTACATGCATAATCGTAACTGTTAAATGAGAGGACACATGGCTTCATCTCATTTATTGAAACATCACATCTTAGGTATCAATTTCGACTCACTAGCATGGGGCGCATTAAATGCCCTAAAAAGGAGGTGGCCATTTTAACGCCCCGCAAGATTTTAGAATAAAATTTTATTTGTTTTATATACTATATTTTTAATATTTTGAAAAAGAAAATGAGGACTAAAATAAAACATGTTTTAAATTCCTATCTTATTTGAGCCAAATAATTGTGTATCGATAGAGTGATAAATATTGATTTTGATAATGATAATCTTTTCGTGATTTGAATATAGTTTGATAAAGTTTAAAAGTAATCCTAATTCTATATTTGAAATTCAATTCTTATCCAATTTGATAGATACGAATTTTCATTCCAATTGTACCATGACTCAACCACTATGTTTTTACTATAAATAGCGTACAATTGTCCCACAATTCACCACCAAAAAATTTTACGCAACAGCTTTCATATAAAATAGTTGTAAATTGCTAGTATATTTTTTTTCAAAAGCTCGTTTGATCAATCAAGGTAAGATAATTTTGTGAAAGTAGTCTGTTTCCTTATATTTTTATATTCAATAATTTTTGCATGAATTGTCGTGGACCTTCGAGTTCTTTATTAAGAGTTATGAGATTCTATGGGAATTTAAGATGACCTAAGATGGGTATGTTGTTTGGTCACCGATATACTCCATAAGAGAAGAGTTGTATGAAGTGTTTATTTTATTGTATATAATTTATGATTTTCTTTTCATTGTGGATATTGAAGTTATTTTTATTTAAAGAATATTATTTTATCGTTCCGCAAAAATTGAATCTTTAGTAACACTCCAGTGTTTGTGAAGTTTTGGGGTGTTACAGTTTGGTATCAGAGTAAAGATTTTGCTTTTCGTAGACTTTGTAAAAAAATGTTACTATTTACGTGTACAACGTGAACAGTGACGAACAGCGTATGTCATTGTTCACGTGAACAGTGACCGCGCTGTTTTCAAAAAAAAAAAATTAGATTTTTTTCTTTTCTTTTGTTAAATAAATTATATTAATAATTATTTTAAGCAATTAAAGAATAGGTTTTAAACGTTACTTCAAATTATGATTGTAGATGTTTGTATGTTTAGTTCTAACTTTCGGGTAGTATTTTAAAATTTACCAATTAGAAAATTCTTATTTTAAGAAATCTCAAGTGTTATTTATTGTTTTGATTTTCTTGATTTGAGTATTCGCAAGGTTAAAGGCTTTGTCAAAAAGACCTAAACTAAGAAAAGCTTGGAAATTAAGTGGTCCGCTTGTGACATCCTCCTCATCTGGAAGCCTTTTGATTGAGCGTTATTCAAATAAACAAGACGAAAAACAATATTTCAGAACTTTCCAAATTTAAGATTATTCTATTTTCTAGAAACTTCAAGTCAAGAAAATCCTATATTAGAAAATTTTTGAAAAAAAGAGAGGGGTATTTCCATAAATTTTAGGAGTTAAAAGATAATGTAAAATTTGAAGTTTTAAATATACAATGTTATAAAGAATCCTTAGCACGTGGTGCTCATTGTTCGGCACTCTCCAATCGATCCCAAGGTACGAAATGAAATGTTGTTCTTTTATCATAATTATGAGTTTTCTTGATTTATGTTATGATATATTGTAATTATGTCAATGATCAAGTATTTAGAACTTTTCAAGTAGTTGAGTTAATTTCAAGGATGAAATTTTTTTTTAAGGATGAGAGATTGTAACGTCCCGAAAAATTTTAGAAATTTTATTTATTTTATCTACTATATTTTTAATATTTTGAAAAAAAAAATGATGACTAAAATAAAATATGTTTTAAATTCCTATCTTATTTGAGCCAAATAATTATGTATCGATAGAGTGATAAATGTTTATTTTGATAATGATAATCTTTTCGCGATTTGGATAGAGTTTGATTGCAATCTTAAGTTGATAAAGTTTAAAAGTAGTCATAATTATATTATTTGAAATTCAATTCTTATCCAATTTGATAGATACGAATTTTCATTCCAATTGTACCATGACTCAACCACTATTTTTTACTATAAATAGTGTGCAATTGTCCTACAATTCACTACCAAAGAATTTTACACGGCGTCTTTCATATAAAACAACTGTAAATTGCTAGTATATATATATATATATATTCAAAAGTTCGTTTTATCAATTAAGGTAAGATACTTCTGTGCAAGTGGTTTGTTTCCTTATATTTTTATATTCAATACTTTTTTGCATGAATTGCCAGTGGACCTTCGGGTTCTTTATTAAGAGATATGAGATGCTACGGGAATTTAAGATGATCTAAAATGGGTGTGTCGCTTGGTCATCGATATACTCCATAAGAGAAGAGTTGTATGAAGTGTTTATTTTATTATCTATAATTGTGTATGGAAGGTGCTTCGTGGCTTTGGTAGAAGGTGCTTCAGTGGGTCGGCTGACCCACGTGGAACCCTAGGTGACGAGGCATAACCACATGTTTTAATTTCAATATTTGTAACTCCAAGTTTGTGAAATCTCAATTTAGTGTCCCTAATCTAATATGTCGGAATCGAATTACTGATCTGTTTATCACTCCGTTACATCCGAATCCCCGTTAGCCCATTTCTAGGTAAATATCCATCTCAAATATAGCTGAATATGCTCCGTCAAATGAGAAAGTGTCGGTTTTTAAACTTGATATATTTTTAAAATTTATAGTGGTGGCAAACTTATGGCACATCGCATTGTTGTAAATTTTTAGACGTTAAAGTTAAGTTCATTAATGTGATTGAGACAACTTAAACTTAAGAAACCGAATTGAGATTTCCTGAAAGTTCAATAACCAAAGATGAAATTAACCCCAAAAAACTACCACCTCTTTTTATTGACTCCTCGTAACATGAAACTTTTCAAAGTCATTTGAAAATATTATTATTTTGATATGTTAGGTCAATGAACAAGCAATCTAAAGTCTTGTAAAAATAAGAAAATCAAATAAAAATGAAAATTTGCTATAAGAAATTTGAAATGCAAAAAGGCAATAACTTAAATATTAATTCATAGTTTAGAACTTGAGAAACAAGTGACTACAAATTGTTTAACATTGTTGTTTATTTTATTTATTATTATTATTATTATTTTTAGTCAAAAAGCTGATTCAACCACTATATACTCGTTTCGTATAGTAATGATCTGACTAAATATTCACATGCTGAATGAATAAGTTGCAACTTTACAATATGCAAATTTTAATGTAATGAAAAAAAGTTATCGTGACAATGCTTACGGATCAACCTCGTTAACGACGGGGTCGGTCCTGTGATTTTCGAGGCCTAAGACGAACTCCCAAAATTCCCCACCCCCCCAAATTAATGTAAATGCAAAATCCAACAGTGTATAATGCACGTATTACTAACTTAACACAGAACAATAGAACAACAAACAAAAATAAAGAACAAAAGATTTATATTATAAAGTAACAAAATCAACAAGAGTTCAAACAATCGGTTAAATACTATTTGTCTCGCTGTTTCAGCGGCAAAAACATTAATCAAATTTGAATAATTTAACTATTCAACCAAATCTTTCTCTATTGATAACATAGCCTATACATTCAATCTTTCTTGTGACATAGCTGATCAAATGTAAGTCTTGATCAACTTCAATTTGGAGAAACTCCTTTTTGCAGATGCAATTGTAACCTGTATAGTTAACAAGATTTTATAAGCATTTAGAAAACAAACATTCAATATCTTTAAATATTGTAGTACTTCATCGCTCCAGACTCATATTTAGGAGACATGGTGTATGAGTCTATATCTAATACCCAATGATTAGCCTAAAAGACAATTATATAATATCTTAATCATCTCACAATGAACATTCATATAAGCCGATCAGACCACAATTATATAAGCCGACCATGCTACAATTATATAAGCCGACAAGGTTTCAAACATTTTCAATATATTTAATATCAAGTTAGGGCAAGTCATTACTTACTTGAGAAGTAGAAAATCGACGAAAATTATGGAATCACACCATATTCCACCATTGCATCTCACAAGTCTGAAATCAAAAGTTCACATTAACCACGACACCATCACTCTTTCTTAAGCTACGAAATTTACCATTTTTAATCAATAAAAGGTTAAACCACGTGGAATTGGGAATTAGGTTATTAAATGGAAAGTTTAAAGAAACAATAAATGCACTAACTTAAGGAGACGGACCATATTTGCAAATCAATTGTGATATAAACGAGTTTTGGAAGATTAAGAAGCAATATATAAATCATTTATACCACTAAAACTGATTGAACTGCAACAATTATATAAAATAAGAACACAAGTAGCCTTCCTTTCTCTGTGATGAAAGGAATGCTTTAAAGATTGGCAAAAA
>CAIGRB010082317.1:23146-43805 GCA_903798255.1 Fraxinus quadrangulata | reverse complement strand
GAATTTCCTTCAATGTACCTGTGACGAAAACAAAATAAGTTGCCTGAGAGACTGTTGTATAAATTGTAAGTTGTAAAGAATTTGCTCAAGTAAAACTCACATTTCCTTTAAGAATGGGTGCTTGTAGAAGACATTAGGAATCCTACCGGAAAATTGATTGTGATCCAGATACCTGAATTAGAGAAATAGTTTGGATCATTGAAAATAATTCCAATATTTGTGTTTACAACAAGTAAAACTATTCACTTCCCATTCTACACCTCTCCTTGTGGCTTAATGGTGTTATTACTTAAGAGGTTAAGAAGCCTACAAGATGAAGCTTAAGGAAATTCCAAGTCTGACTGAGATGGAAGACCAAGCAATGTTGAAAATGGCGAAGCTCAAGTAAAATGAGCCTTGATCTGAACAATTCACTCCATCCTCAAATATCAGTCACTTTCAGCGCCTAACATTTTACCCCTTACGATTTATCTATATTAATTGTAATCTTCAAGAAAAAGTATCTCTCTTGAAAACCTAAACATCGAAGGATCGGCAGGCCTCTTTGTGTGGCTATTCAAGAATAATTTATGATCTTTCATAAAGCAAGATTCTATATCAGAATTTCTCTATGAACTTAACCAAACATAAAATCCTGAGACCTCAACTTTCTTAAAAGAGAAACAAATAGGAATAATTGCTTAGTTGTTCGTGTCAATTGGTCGCCCTCTCATTCTTACCTAGCCCTTGTTTGGTTCACATTATTTCCAAAATACATTTTTCTTTTCCCTATTTTCAATGACATACTCTTCAATAAAATAAGAATGATGCTACTCGCAGTCGCTTACTATGATAATTGTCCTACATGGCATACACTTGGCAGATGATTATTTGATGCACGTGTCAATAAAAAACTATCATATTAATGCATCAAATAATCACATGTCATGTATATTCCATGTAGGGTGTTGCCGTAGTGAACGACTAAGAATAACATTACTCATAAAATAATATTACACACAAACTCAAAATTTTTCTTTATTTTTTAATCATGCATTCTTCATTAAAATATCATTCCAAAATGCATTTTGGGCAAAAAAAGGGGACTCAAACAGGCTCTTAATTATAAGGTCACTAAGAGATCCTAACCACTCTTTGAAAGCTATGGCGTCTTCGTACAGTCTCGCCATTATGATTGAAAAATGGCATTTTCTATATAAAATAATATTGGTGAGCCGTGAGCCGAGCTGGCTTGCGCTGAGCTCAATTAACCCCATTTAAAACCCCTATCACATACAGAGCAAGAATAGGCTCCTATGGAGTCCGATCATATAGTGAATCACATATTTCGATATCATGGGAAAATGAGTTTAACTAGATCCTCAGCAAACCCATTTGTTTACTTTGAAGTCAGTTTAGATTATCCATTCAAACTCACAACCAGATGCAAAGGCTGATATATATATTTTTAATATCATTTCGAGGAAGAAATATTTCAATGACCTCCAAAGCTGGAAAGTGAAGTCCGGTAAAATCAATTAATGTAAGAAATGTGTCGAGAAAAGCCCACTTACAAATAAGTCAATTGAGGTATATGAGCAAGACCAGATGGTATAATTCCAGACATCTTGTTTCCAGATAGATAACTATAACACACAAACAATTAACATTAGACGTTATAAAAAGACCAGATTCAGCAACGAATATACAGCCCAAAATCCCCCAAAAATACATGAACTTACAAGATCTCCAATTTTGTCAAATTTGCGAGCTGTGCTGGAATGCCTCCAGTAAGATAGTTGTTATTAAGATATCTGTAATTTATAATACAATCGAAATCTTAAAGTTAGTCCTTAATTAACACAAAGATCAAACAATCAATCAAAACTCTGCCAAGTTTAATTGCATACAGGTTACGAAGAGCTGGGAAGCATCCTTCGATGCGTATGAGTTCCCTTATTGTCCCAACCAAATGATTGTTACCAACATCCCTTGAAATACAATGAAACTTAATTAGCTAATCTGAGGAAGGTAACATATAGCACATAAATATAAGGTTGACAGAAAATGTTACAAGTGCCGCAGATTTGGCAAAGTTCCCAATTCAGGTGGAATTCTCCCAGTCAGACGATTTTCATGAAGTTGGAGATAACGAAGTTCAGGAAGATTTGCAAGCTCCTTCGGGATTTCACCTTTGAAATTATTAAAACTCAAATAGCTGCAGGTTTCAAACAACAGCAAGTTAATTGGGAAGAATAATGTTTGAAACAAAGACAGTTTCTAGAAGAACTAGATATTCTCAAAATATCAATATCACTCACAGATGGGTTAACTGCTTTAATTCACCAATTTCCGGAGGAATGGAATCTTGCAGCTTATTCCACCTCACATTACTGAGGAAAAAGTGTAAAAAATATTTTCAGAAAGCAACACAATTTATACAGAATAAAAATATGCAGAAATTGAATACGTAAGATTAAGTTTCAACTGACAGAATCTTGTTTTAACTTTGGGGACTGTGTTATTATACACTTTGGACTCTTCCAAAATGACAGAGGTGATAATACTAACAACAGGCGAGAATGGAGCTGAAATCAATGATATTATTCAAGTAAACTGAAGGTACCAAAGATTAACTTAAAATAGGATATACACTGTTTCATCAATCAAAATAATGATTTTCTTTCAGTTATTCCACACTGTTATCCAAAAGGAAAAAATTGAATGGAATATGTGGAATGTGATGACAATAACATTATTTAACAAGAGGAACAACCTAATAAGAATCTTATTTGATTAAAAAAAATTATACTGAGAACAGAAATCTTGAGCTTCATATCATCATGGATATTTCCCTTCCTCAGTCCAGGGGAAGAGAGAATTATTTAATCCACATGTAGTTGTTTAAAAAGGAAAAAAAGAGTCACGAAGAAATATTCGAAAAATCTTTTGATATAGCTACCAAAGAGAACTAAAAATGAATACAGGCACGGTGATGGTCAGGAGCTCGATTGCTTTGATTGCACATGGACACTCCTGAGTCCTGTGGCAAGGTCTTTGGCATAAATCCAATCTTTGCATTGATCAGAAGTTTATATAAAGCATACCATAAATGTTTGACTTGCATTACAGTTATACAAATACGAAATTGAGATCGTCCATCAGCATCTCAGCATCATGTTTATCTCAATTATAGAGATCATAGACACTAGCAAGGACTTGAGTTCTTGGGTGCCATTAAAATGCTTTATACAGTCCATGTGAGCAATTACCCCCATATGATCCACCCAAAGTTATCAACCAATATCATGTTATATGCATCTAACTTATTTGAAACGTCATCATCTAGAAGAACTCACTCTCTATCTTGAAATTAAAAGAAAATCTGAAAAATGTATTTATGATATAGTACATATACATAAACAACACAAAGTACAAGTTATTGAAAATGTATGAGAAAGTAAAAGGCTGTACAGTATCTTAAGATGCTTCAACCGCCCAATTTGAGGTGGAATTGGCCCGGTCAGTTTGTTATTGTGTAGATCCCTGCCATAAGAAATAAGAATACAAATTTCAAATACTTGAAAGGGGATGAAATATAGAAGATACAGAGAAAATTAGAACAGAGTTGCCCCTGATGGCAACATTATAAGGGAAAAGCCCTTTTCTTATTGTACACATTAAGAATTCATGATTATCTTAAATCAAGAGTTTTCAATGTCGTCATTCTACTCTATTCAAATTCTCTCATGGACAAAACTTCAAAGCGAGAAGGAAGTCTAAATTTCAATGAATGGGATCAAGTTCTCATGTAAGTCAAAAATGAAGGACCATACAGCCTAGTAAGATCAACCAGATTGGTAACCGCAAGTGGGAAAGGACCGACAATAGAGACTGCATAAACTTCCCTGCAATATAAATGGAAATGAAATTAGGGAAAAAGTGAATGCCGAAAACACTACATTCCACATATTAGATGACTCTATTACTTCACAACAATTATATAAAACATGCAGAAGAGTTGAGAATAGTGTAAAATACAGGGCGACATTAAACTCACAATTCAGTGACAACTCTATAGTCGCCGCCACTCACAGTGGTACATGTGACACCAGACCATGGGGGCAAATCACCATCTCCACAAGGATCATCACCAACCCAAGCATATACCACCCTCCATCCTAGTGATGCCTTTATTTCATTTAATGCCTTCACTGCGATTAATAACACAATACAAAACTTAATCAGCATACATATATGAGTCTTACAAACTGACCAGTACACTAACTCATATAATACAGCTCCATAATTTCTCAATTTATAATTCAAATACATTAACCCACTACTTAGATACTCTCAGTTCCAGTAATGAAACTGAAAAATAAATGCATGACAACACGAAGCCCCTATTTGACAACCATTATTTGAAAACTCTTTTTTCTACATACTCATTTTAGTTACACATTCACACAATAAAATATTCTGTATGTAAACCCAAAACTTTTCCTTACTTTTTAACCACACGTTCTCTTAAAAATCATTATTCAAAACATTGTTTTTTCCAAATAATGGCCATCAAACAAGGGCTAAATTTTGTCCACATTAGATCCCAACTCTTTATAATAATTATTTTTTCCCCTCTCTTGCCATAGAAAAGTACAAAACCAACAGCAGAATGTGTTATAACCAAACCTAGTAAGTTATGCTTCCAAAGTTGTACTCCAAAAACACTTTCGGTGTCATTAAATTACATGAAACTAACTAATCAATAATTCACTCTACTGAAATAAAGTATGAATATACTTCATACATTAATACTTGAGTTTTATAAACCCTATGTTAAAATTATACAAATAAACTTTAATGTACAGCAACACATCTCAATCCAAATAATTCAATCACATTACATGAATTAGTAAAAAAAGCAGATTATCAGCATTCAGCATTTACCTTGAAACAGATTAAATTCCAATAATACAATTAAAATTGATTCGGATCAGCTCAATTTTCACAGAATTGCAGGCAGTGAATATTATGCAATCTTCAAATGGGTGAATGAAATTGATAAAAGGAAAAATCAGGAAGTTTAACATCTAGGCTCTAGCGGTAGATTAAAGTATATGAAAGTTGAAACTAACTAAACAATAACTCAATCCACCGAATTAATGCACGGTTACACTTCATAAATCAACTCTCATCAAGTTTTAGCACCTTATCTTCAATTTTTTACTAATAAAATTTAAATGTATAGTGATAAATGTCGATCCAAACAATTCAATCACTGTAAAATCACTAGTAAGCAGACTCACTGTCACCATTAACCTTGAAATAAGTCCAATTCGAATAATGGAACTAATATTGATTGGAAGTAGCTAGGTTTAGGAGTAACAAACTAAAAAATAATTTACTCCACTGAAATAAAGTTAATTTACTCCACTGAAATAAAAGTTCTTCTATACTTGATACGTTGATGCTCAAGTTTTAGCGCCGCCATCTTAAAATTTTACTGCGGGTACAGCAATAAATGTCGATCCAAACAATACAATCACAGAAAATGAATAAGTAAAAAGCAGATTAGGTGACTCATGATCACCAATTACCTTGAAATGAATCTAATTCAAATAGTATAAAAAAATATTGAGTCAGATCAGCTCAATTTTTTTTGCACAAATGCAGGGCAGTTAATACTAAAGAATCGCAAAAAGGATGAGTGAAATCGATAGAATGAAGAAATCGGGATATTTACCGTCTCGTTTGAGAGTCTTGCAATTAACGGCGACAATCAGGAAGCAGGGAAGTAAGAGGAAAAGATAAAATTGCCGGAGATGAGTCGCCATTTGATTATTTCCCCTCCGATGGAGGGGCTTACAGAGAGAGGGGGGGTGGGGGAATCTCAGACTTATGGGAGTACGACGTCGTGTGAAAGGTATTCTCGTCGGTGGTTATCGTCTCTATTTTAATTTATTTTTAACATGTAATTATTTTTTCCCTTTCTAAATTTTGTCATTATCTATAATAATATATTAAATATCACATAATTATTTTTGAATATATTAAATATCACATTAAATAAGAATTATTTTTGAACGATTTTAACCTTACAACAATTAAATTATTCCGACTATACCTTACTTTTCGTTTTTAATATATAATAAATTCTACAAAATACTTGTAATGTATAAATTTCGGGATATTAACACTCAATTAATTAACATTCGCATTAATTTAGATTCAATAAATTTTGACTTGATGAATTTTGATATATATGAATTTAGAGTTATTATAGATAAATTTATTTCTATTCATATATCTATAAATATTAATGTGTATTTAAATTTATGTATTATCAACTAATACCCCATTTATATCTCATTATTTGTACTCAAGAATTAATTTCTTGGCCCATTTTTTCCAACCCATGGGTTCCACTCTGAGAAGGTGAAGTCAAAAGTTCCGGCTTTGTACCAACTAACTGTTGGAATTTTCATTAAAATGACCAAATATATATATATATATATATATATATATTGGAAACAAACAAGGACTAATTTTCATACATGAATATAAATTATTATAGATAAATTTATTTACATTCTTGTATTTAGGAATTTTATTTAATGGGTGTTTAAATTTATGTATTAGCAATTAATTCTTATGTACCAAATGTAGTATAAAAATATTGCTCATTTGTAGTATTTCATCATCACGAAAAATTTGAATCATAAAAGTTGAATTTTGAAATTACAATTTTCTTCTCTTAAATTTATATCCTAAATTTTATTTTCTTTATTTTGTTTGAGACTCATCAAATCATTCCAATAAATTTTACTTTTATAATATTTATAAAGTATTTTAAAATAATGTACAATACACGTTCAACACTAACTAATCATGTAAAAAAGTGAAAAACAGAAAAGCAAGACCAGACCTCAAAATGTTTGGATTTTTGTTCAATCTAATTTTTTTATATTACCATTTACTCATTTCTCAAGTTAAGCCCCTTATTGGTAAAGATTAAAATCAAATTTTTAGTAAAGTTTAATAAAATATGTAGTTGAAAAGTTATGAATCTCATTAAATGTATAATTAAAATTAATTGTTGACTGATTTGAAATTTTAATCTAAACCAAACTGAGGCTAAATATGATTGTCATATTTGAAAAGTTGAATTATAGACTATACAGTAAAATCTCGGTAAAATAATAATGTTGGGATCGAAAAAATCATTATTTTAGAAGTGTTTTTATTTTTATAGTTTGTATTATAGTTTACCATAATACAAGTAGAAAATTCTAAATATAAAAAACATTGAATGTAGTGAAATTTAAAAATTAATATGTAAGCACACAAAAAAATACTTACATTCATGCATTAAAGATGAAACATTGATGTACATTTATTGACTTCAAAATTTAATATCTTGCAAAACTAATCGTTCAAGTTATTTTATGTACACATGAAACATAATTTCTAGTCATTAGTTTTAACTTAAAGACTTCAAAATTTCTATCGTTCAAAGTATTAAATACATTTATCAATGATGATCACGATCCAGATCATATATGTGTTCTATTAACCGTTTCTTTTTTTTAAAAAAAAAAAGGCATTTCAACTTTCAAGCAGTCGTAACCTTAACTAATTACTTTGTTTAAAATGAAAAACATATGTCAAATGTAGTATCGTGTTGCAAAAAAATCAGGAATGGAGTGGGTTTGATTTGGGTACAAAGAAAATGCAAAGGACTTTAGATGCATACGATGAAAAAGAGGCAAATCAAAAAAATGTTGTCAAATTAAAAGTTTGTTAATTTGTATTTGTATATACTTTTATGAATTTTAGCTATTTTTATTTTATATATTCGTTGAGCTTTAAAGTTTCTAAGAAAAATATTACCTTATAATTTAGCAGCGTTATTATTTATTAATTTAGTACACTGACTCAAGTCGTGATAGAAGAATTTTATAATTTAAGCGAGATTACTAATTTATCGATAATTCATTTATCGAGATTTTACTACATTATAAAAAATGAACAAATTGTTGGAATTTCGGCATAATTTTGAGTAGAATCTAGTTCTTCTTCTGGAAAATCAAAGTAGATTTGTGTTTTTTTTTGCAAGAATATCGAAATTATATATTTACATGTCCGAAATTATGATTGAATTAAAAATTAAAGTTCAAAGTGTATCCATTAAAAGTGGTTTACGCGTTGGAAGGAACGTAAATGTAGCTTGTCTCATATAAGAAAAAATGATAAAACAATGGTTAGTTTATATATCGCTATGCTTAGGGGTGAACGCGGTTCGGTTTAGGCGGTTTGTGTCATATTTTCAATTCAAACAATTTCATGCGGTTTGTAATTTTTTCGAAACAAACCAAACCATTTTATTTTTCAAACCAAACCAAACCAAATCATAATTTGCGGGTTTGTTCGATTTTAATCCGCAATTTACCTATCAATATTATAATATATTTAAAATAAGTTAANTGTAATTTTTTCGAAACAAACCAAACCATTTTATTTTTCAAACCAAACCAAACCAAATCATAATTTGCGGGTTTGTTCGATTTTAATCCGCAATTTACCTATCAATATTATAATATATTTAAAATAAGTTAACATATAAGTTTAAACGAGAACTAATAATGTTAAATTATATTCATCTTCCTACGAAACCCGTGAATAAATTATATATTTCTTCCTTTTTATTTATCTTTTCTTGTCTGTCTTTCATATTATCATATAACGGTTGGTAAAAATAGAGTCACATTCTGTTGTAATAATTTGGTTAAAACTCCTTTCGTCCTACTTGTGAGATAAAAATAAGGACTCAACATGATATATTTAAATGTACAAAGAATGATATAGTTCAAGTTTATTGGAAATTAACAAATTTTATTCTTTAATGACTATAGTATTAGTCAGGGAACTTTAATATTTTCACACAATCACTACACTCTATCCTCTGTTCTTTCTAAATCACAAACAAATTCATTAATCACCTAGGCAAACAAAAAATTATTTTTTAAATCTAAATCACAACTCACAGGTGTATAATAAGTTTGAAAACAACAAATGAAAAAAAAACAATGAAAAAAAAAAAGACTTGAATGAGAATCTAAGACTTATCGAGAGAGAGAGGTTATTAGGATATAAATGAACAGACTAATAAGCAAAAGGCGACTAGCAATTTGTGATTGGGAATCCCATTTTGTTCAGCAGTAGCAGACAAGTGTCAAATGTTTGAGAAATGAGAGTTTATGTTAAGACTTTTGAAGCTGTGGGCGTGATTTGTTATCGTAGTTTTGTTGACTTATGATTTGGATTATTGAAAATAATTTTTTTTTATACATATGATTTGGGATTAATTTTAGTTTAGACTGGATATTGGGTTTGGACGTGTGTTGTGTGGACTTATAAAATCATCGGCCAATAATGATGAACTTAATTTACTTTATATGATTATTTCAATGGGTTTGTTGTAATTTGTATTGTTAAATTTGTATTTTTTTTTTTTAAAAAAAGAGAAAACTTTAAAATTTGTAAATTAATAAAATTAATTTTTTAATTAAACGGTTCGGTTCGATTTTATGCAGTTTTTGAAAATTGAAACCTAAACCAAACCATTCTGGAACGGTTTGGTTCGGTTTGAGGGAAAAAAATCGCGGGTTTCAAACTAACGATTTCGGTTCGGTTTGCGATTTCATGGTTTTTTTGTGCAGCTCTAGTTACACCTCTATTTGTTGGGTTTTGTTTGCTTGCAGGTTGATTGTGTATCAATTGACTTTTATATCCAATCATTTCCTGTCACCAATACATCTGTCAACTTGGATGTCAATATTTTCTGACAAAGTAGCTTAATTCTTTCTTAAATTACATTTTTTTTCCCGAACTCAATATCAATCACACATTTCATGAAACCTGAGTGTTGATCAAGATTTTCATTAAAATGGACTGAAACTTAAGAAAGTCAATATTATAAAATTTATATTTATAAAAAAAAAGTCACTAAATAAACATTATATACCATAGTATTCCTCTACAATAGAATCTACATTTATTTTCTCAGTAAGTTATCGTTCGTAAAGTGTTGAATATTAATGGGAATTGAAGGTTGATTTTTGATCAATCAAGTATACTTCACTAGATTGACATGCCATTTTAAAGAATGAAATAATGACTTTAATCTCTTGGCAAAAGGTTAATTTTCCATTTGTAAATTCTAAAAACCGCGAAAGAAAAAATAGCAACTAGAAACTGTATGTACCCCCAAATTATCAGTAGCAAATTAGCATTTAAAATTAGCAATTAAGTTTAAAATTTAACAAAACAAGTAAGAGTAAAATTTGTGTTAAATTAAAGTTAATAAATTCACAGGTAAGTTAATTACAACATGGTTCACGGATAATATATATGTTTCAATATCACTTGGCACCGTGACAAGTCAATAATCTTTTCAATGCTAGATTAAGAGTTCTTGATTTTTTTTTAGATTATTTAAACATAATGGCACTTAAAATTGACCACACATTTATTTCCTCCACACTTACAAGCATTTATTAACCAATACCTATCATAGAAAATAAATTTCAAAAAAAAAAAAAATTCAGCTTGAATTTTACAAAATCAAGATTTATTGCAAAAAGAAAAAAAAATGTGTTTAGACAACAATTAATCAACAAATAAGTTTAAACGAATAAATGATGAGGCAATTACTCAAACAGTTTATCAGTTAACAATTTCAATTATGATTAAAAAATAACATTATTTCAATTAATAGTTCGAATAAGCAATAGTAATTCGTCCTATTTTTTGGAATTAACGTCTTCTCGTGAAAAATCAAAGTATCATAATAGAAAAATAAAATAATAAAAGATAAAATTTGAAAATAAGTGCCTATTAGTCGTGTGAATGGTCATCTCCTGATTTCCAAATAATATATTAGTGGGCCTTATTCGTGCCTTGAAGTAGAGGAGATGCTTTTAATGATGATTAGATGATGCGTGTGAAAAATATATCATATCTTAATCGTAACAAATTTGACCAAAGGCAGTGGATATGATTATGTAATTCTATTGACGAGTTGAGAAATAGAATGAGAAAGACGAGTAAATTTTGAAATTGGAACTGCCTTTATCAAGAAGAGATTACGTAAGTGTGAATTTAAGTCGGCTTCTGATGAATCCATAATTTTTATTAAATTCTCAATTACACATTTCTTCAATTTTTATTTAAAAAAAAAAAACTAAAAATTTGAGGGGCCTAATAATGGTTCCTGTTTTGAAGAAGCCATCTCCCACTCGAAGTGAAGCCTCCATATTCAGCTTTCTATTTGTAGGGATGCCTTTTTTTTTTTTTTTTAATTTATCAGAGGGCAATCAAGAAGTCAAAGCTAATATAATATAATATCTATTATTTGGATGCAGGTAGAAAGCAGTTATTGACTTCATGAACTAGGACTAGAAGTTTCATGGGATTCTTGTCCTTTTACTATGCTCTCAATTCACATACTAAAAATAAAAAAATAAAAAAAAAGAAAATAGAGAGGACAAATATTTCTAGATGAAAAGATAACTATTACGAATAATGGTATTTATTGTTACATGAACAAAGCATGTGAAAAGGGTCGTTTTGTCCCCCATACAAATATGTACAACCATAAAGCAAGTTGTATACATTTGAAGGTGAAGAATTATATGTAACGTATTAATTGTTACACGAGCAAAGTATGTAAAAGTCCATTTTGCCCTCCCACAGTAATCCATGCAAGTCATCAAACATCACATCCATTAATGCAAGTGACAATAGCACAAATGATGCAAATGTAGCCATGATTTCCATCAATTCAAGTTGTAGAAAAGCAAAAAAAGATGGGAAGAAAAATAATTCATAGATTCTACGATAAAGGATAATTATTTATTCACGATCCTATTTGTTACTATACGAATAAAGCACATGAAAAGACAATTTTGCCCCCTACACTAACCAAGACAATAATGAGACTCATGGGTTTTTCTTGAAAGTCCATCTCACCTAAAATTTGAACCCTAAACAAATTAACGAACTGGCCCTACCAACTAGGAAATACTATTTCCATTCCATGGTTGTTTTTGCTGCTTCCACTCTGCTTAAACCCTTGACCCATTCTCATGCAAATCCAAAAAAAATCTTGGAAATAGATATATTTCTGCATCATGCTGATCTCTAATTTCAGTCTTCGATATTGGATCGTATTGGACAATACAACGAATGACCCACCTTACTGAACATAACACGAAAGATTGCGAAAAATGGTTTCTTTAATACCTAGTACTAGAACGGTGTTGAAGAAATAAAGAAAAATGATCAAGAAAGTGTGGAAAAAATATGGAAATGATGAAATGAAGGTTGTAGAATTCAGTTATGAAGAGGGTTAGGGCCAGAAGGGACTAATCTTTTCTCAACGCCATATCTTGGATCAATTTCGTAATCATCCATCGATGGAGGTGGCAGCGGGATTGGTGGGGTTCGGGCGGAGATTGGGTGGTGCACCACCTGCTGTCGGTTGTGATGGTGACTTTGGGCTTCAGAGATGGAAAATAGGGTGATCAGAATGAGAAGAACAGAGAGAGAGCTCTTCATTGCGTGTGTGTGTGTGTGAGAGAATATCAAGAAAATTTGGATGAAATTCTTGAAATTATAACAAAAGGAAATGGGGCATCCCTTGAAATTTACAGCTACACCAATCACAATCTTTCATTAAATCAGTCACGCATATGTTCAAAAAATATATCAATAGTTGAAATTTTGGGTGTAGGGGGTGGGGTAGGGGTTCTAATATTATTTGATTCGAATGGACTTGTATTTATGTCTATGGAACACAATCATGCAAGAGTTGAGACTTTCTTAAATGGATGTCAATGCCAAACAGTACAAATACCATTAATTTATATGCCATTTTGAAAGAGACCTATAGAGACGTATTCAACTGAGATTTTAATAAATTTTAAAAGTCTTTCAAAATTTCAGTTTGTTCTAATTGAGACTTTTAACGTGTTTTATTAAAATTCATTGAAATCTAGGTGTTACTAACTAAGATTCTAATGAAATTCTTTAAAATTTAAGTATTTCAATAATTCGTGGATTTATAAAGATTTTATTAGTAAAGGGATTTCAAAAGATTTATGAATTTCTTGTTTAAAAATACATCTAACCAACTCTTTTGAAATTTCAACATTTTTAATGAAATTCTTATGAATTTTGTGAAATCTATTTAAATTCACAAAATTCATTTTAATTTATAACCTTTTAAAATTTATTAAATCCACTATTTGGTAGGGATTAAAATTAGATTTTTATAAAAGTTGATAAAATGTGTGATTGAAAAATTACGAAACCCATGAAATATGTAGTTAAACTTTGACTTAGATTAAACTTGAATTTCAATATCAAACAAGAGTTAAATCTTAACTGAGTATAACCCTGTTATATTGTATATTTAAATATATCAATTAATGACATCTATTTTTTTTTTAATCTAAATCGATATAAATAGATATCATTATTCAAAAAGAACGATCTGGTTCTTCTTTGAGATTTTTGGCTTCAAGTTCAGCTAACAAAAAAATTGGTCCGACTCTTCAACAATCAACATCAAATCAAATTACGTTGAATTGGTCAATTTTGCTCACCCCTAACTTCGATATCATTTGGTTATTTGACTTTTGCTTCCTTGGTTTTATTCTTTCTAATGGTTTTCGAATGATCAACAACATAAATCCTATATTTTGTTGATTGTGCTATATGTTCATAATTGTTTACATACACATGATGTTGTGAAATATAATTAGGTCGGAATTTTTTCAACAAAATTAAAAAAAAAAAAAAAAAAAACTTTCTCATTATCTTTTAAACACTTCATTTGTATGTAAACTTCCCGTTTGCTTCCGATTAAAATCAGATTTTAATTTAAGTTAAAGTCAAATAATCAATATTATCCACATCCTTCATGGGTCCCACAACTTTTCAACAACACATTTCAAAAACTTTTATCACAATCTACTAAAAATCTAATTTTAATCCACACCAAATACCCTCGTATAACTTCATTACGTACACGTAGCATTATTTGTATTTTGTAATACTGGCAATGCTGTCTAAATGAATAGTTGTGCAAATTACATCTTGAACAAAATTCTGTTATTTGTGTAAATTACAAGAAGTTGGACATGTAAGAATTGCCATAAAAGTGAACAAAATTGACTGGTATTATTAACAAAAAGAAAGAAAAGAAACAAAGAATACAAGCTAGATCTACTTGGATTCAAAACCAAGGTCTCTTACTTCCCAACCAAACGATGAGCTCGTTGATTGGCACCTTTCACTCGAGAATTTAGTTCATCCACATCGTCTGAAAGATGATCGAGGGCCTTGTTCTGCCTGTTTCATGCAGACTTAATATTAGCCATAATCCATCAATAGAAAAGTAAACTAACGCAACATGCATTAGACATAAGTGGACACTATTATGAAAGAAAAAAGAAGCTAAAATCTTGTCTATCTATCCAATATGGTGTAGTGCAATGCATATAAAGGTGAATTACCTGTTAAGTTCAGATCCCATGTCGACAGCCATACCCTTCAAGTCACCCAATATATTACTCAGGTCTGAAAGTGAATCATCTTGCTTTGCCTTCTCAAACTGGTATCAAATCCATGTTAATAATCACAATAAAACTAGACAATGGACATGCATGTTGTATTATTGCTCGTCATACAATGTCATATGACAAACACATACCTCAACTTGCTGCATGGCATTAGTTGGTTCAGGAGGAGGTGTACGAGAACCTTTAGGTGCACCACCCAAACCCAACTTTTCCCTTTGCTCTTTCCTAGCTCGCTTTCCTTTGTCATTATCATCTGTTAAACCAACAACTCATAAAAAATGATATCTCCAAACAGGAAGCCACATTTATTATTCGAACGCATTATCTACTACCAAGTTTCAATGAAGTAATGATTCATTTATGAAGTCATTAGGACAGTAAAAGGGGAGCACAAGAGACCTTTTGAAGTTAGCGGCCCTGTGATGTTCCTTGTCTTCTTTGGTTTCCAAGGCTTGGAAAACATGCCCCCAAGATTATTCAATAATTTCTCCCCCTAAAACCAAAACATATGCCCATTGTCACTAGAGAAAGCTGCTAAGGAAAATAAGGAACAAATATGAGATGGAATAAGAACATTAAGCCCATATTTGCTATGCTTGATTGGACCGTGCCAGACTAGACAAACTGACACATGTATGTACGACTCGTATAATTAGGACAAGGTCTACTATCTTAATAAAGTCGAGAAGATACCATATTTGAAACAAAAAAAAATTACGTTGGAAACAACCAGAATAATCTCAAAATAGATGGTTAGATAATGTAGAGTTCAAAGTCAAATGGATCAAATTTCAAGAATCAAAATGCATAAAATAATTTACAGGAAGATTATTAATCTGGGATGTGCATCATAATATATGCAAGTTTTGGGTTGATGAATTTGTGAAGCCCAAAAAGGGTATGCAGCTGGCCCATTACCTCAGCCCAAATGGATGACCCGAGAAGAAACACACTTTCTGGTTTTTTAAGTGGACCTCCTGGATTGATGACATGTGGCACGTTTACTACTGTTGGATTTGTGATCAATAAATAGGCTATGTAATCTTTTAGGGTTTGATATATTCATTTTGAAAGGTTTTCTTGGCTGCGGGCTGTTCATCTTCTACGTCCCATCTGTGTTTTTCTCTGAAAATATTGTGTGTGATTTTTGTGAGAAAAAGAGAGAAAAATTCTTGTGTGAGTTTACTCAGTGAGAGATTTGTGCTGTGTTGTTGGTTTTGAGAACTTTGTGTTTTTGTGGTTGTAACTTTGCCCTTCTTTGGGCCGGTATAGAGGATTCGAGCTTAATCCTTACGGATGCTCAACGGGCGACTAAGAGTTAGAAGCGATCGCTGAACCTCCGGGGCCTTTGGTCGAAAAATTCTTTGTGTTCCCATTTTCTGTTTTGAGTTCTTTGGAATCTTGTTTTTCATACTTCTAAAATGGTTTGAAACTGGATCTTGGACCTACAATATATCTTTAAGGATTTTTTACTACTAGTTGGAAATCAAATTGGTGATCTGGAAGTCAAATTCACACTATTTCATCGTCGAAGAATGTATACATTTCAATTTTCATGCATAGAGACTTTGGGGTAGTCCTCTCATGTGCCACAAAAAAATTTTGCTACAAAAAATTTGAATATAAGATTAGCTGTGAGTGAGTGTACCCGGCTCAAGTCACGGTCCATATCTAAAGCCATCTCATGGGTCCTGTGGATTTGCTCCCCCTGTTGATGCAAGGTATCTAGGGTCCGAGTGGCATCCTGTCTAATATCCTCTGTAATCTTCACACAGTTGTTTACAGATTTAGTGGTCTCCTCAGCCTGGTTCACAGCATAACTCTCCAATTCTTGAAAAGACATGGTTTCAAGATTCTTCTTTTGTTTGATTTTAGAGGGTGGACCTCTCCCAAAATAATCATCATCGTCATCATCATCAAAATTGCTCGATTTTGAGCTTGGAGTAACTAGTATTGGTTCCGAAGAAGTTCTTCTTGCAGGTGTAATTACGTTTACCTTATCTGATTCAGTATCAGAATCAAAAAGGTTTGAAGGATTTTGTTTAGGAGGTTTATTTGCAGGGGATTTCATAAAGCCAAACATTTTTGCAAAATTGGGCTGTGAGTTGAGTACCCAACTAAATCAAATTCCCTTCTAAATGGTACAAGTCCCTTGAGGATTGGAAGGGTACAGAAATTCCAGAATGCATACAATAACCTGAATAAAACCCAGAAAATTCGTCAATTTCTGGAATTAATAAACACTATGTAAGAGAAATTAGCGTGGCATGCATATCAAAGAGAATTAAAACCAATTAGCATTTAAATCACATCTCAGAATCAAAGAAAAAAGAAAAAAATAGGGCTCACAAAATTAACATAATTCTATATATGAACGGTCAATTGCTCATACATATCAAGAAATTAATAATTGGACTAGCCTGAAAATAGAGAAAAAAATGTAAGTTAACCTTAAAAATCATAACCTGATTGAAGATTCACAAAAAGGGCTTGAGAAGTTGTGCCAAAAGTTTCAAGAAATGCAACAGAGGAAAAAAAGATATTTTGAAAAAAAAAAAAAATTTGAGAAAACGATAATTTGTAAATGATGAGAAGAAGGAGATGGATTTTTGTTTTGAAAGAATCAAAGAAAGATTGAGAGGCGCCGCGAAAAACCAGGTTGCTTCATTTTTTTGACCGTTAAAACAGTTATTGCGTCGATCCTAAATGAATGCTGTTTTTCTAGAGTTTGAAAACTTGGGTCGTTTGGCCCCACATATTATGGACTCATTTATGTTGGTGTTGGGCTTAAGGTTTCGTTCGCATTCAAATTTCTAAGACCTGAAACCCTTCTAAATTCACAACAAAGTGAATGGGCCTAAGAACTTTAGTTGTGTGTTAAAAACGAAAAAAAACAGGGAAAATTACCTACTTTTCAATATCAATTTTCAAAAATCAAGTAGGAAGTTTTACTTTTCAAAAATTAGATATTTCATTTTTAAATTTTAAATATTAATTGTACAATTTTCATTTCAAACCCTAATCAATTTCATCTCAAACCTTAGAAACCATTTCTATGTTCCTTCTCTCTCCATCTCTTCGTCTTCTCTTTCTCTCCGTCTTCTCTCATCTCCACCATCTCTCCTCTCTCTCTACCAACCTTCACAGGCGATGCCTCCTATCTCTACCTGCGACGTCGCTGCGCTCATCATCGCACAATACAGATCCATCATTCTCTTCCTTTTTATTTTTATTTTTGAGTGGTGGTGATTGACAGTTCGGTGGTGGAGGTGCAGAGTGCTGTGGTCGTGGAGGTGTGCGGTGCGGTGATAGGAACGAAGATCGGGTGTTGTGTGCGGTGATGTGCTTTGGTGTGCGATGGGGACAGAGAGCTTTATGGTTGTGGCAGTGGTGCGCGACTGTGGTAATGGTAGCAGCGGTGGAGTCGGCGACTGCTGTGACGTGATGGCGGTTGTGAGGTGTTGGACGATTTTGGATCTGTTTTGATGGTGGAGGTGGATCTGATGGCAACGTTGTGGTGGTGGCTGAAAATGGTGGTGGTAATGGTGGCATTGATGGAGTCGACGACTGCTGTGACGTGATGGCGGTTGTGGGGGTGTTGGGTGATTTTGGATCTGTTTTGTTGTTGTATTGGTGCTAGTGATGTGATTTTGATGGTGGTGGTGGATCAGGCGGCAACGTTGTAGTGGTCGTTGAAAATGGTGGTGGTGGTGATGGCGGCAGTAGTGGAGCCGGCGACTGCAGTGTTGCCGGTGGCGATGTCGTGGGTGGGATGTGATTTGGTGGGTGTCTGACCAATGATTTGTTGATTGGTGGTTGGTTGGTGGTGTTGGTGTTGGCGGCGGAGACGACGGTGATGTTGTGTTGGTGGTAGTTACAAATGATTTGTTGATTGTGACCAATAAATTAATTGGTGTGTGACCAATAAAGAATAAATTGTGATCAATAAATACTGTTTGACCTATAAATTTATTAATTTGTGACCAATAAAAGTAATCTGTGATCTATAATTTGATATTTTGTGACCATAAAATAAGTTGTGTGACTCATACATTTTGTGATTTGTGACCGATGAAAAAATTATGACTTTTAAAATTTTAATTTGTGACCAATTAACTAATTGTGACCTTAAAATTTTTGAATTGTGGTCAAATTTTATATATCTGTGACCTTTATATATTTATTAGTAAAATGTATAATTAGTTAATTAAATCATAAATAAATTTTATTAAAAACCCGATTTTAGAATTTTTAGACCTATATCCTTAATTTTGAAAATGTGTTTACTAAAAACTTGTTTTTGAGTATTACATACTAATTATTAAACCTAACTTAGGGTTGTTAAATAAAGCTTTTGAAAAAGTTTTAGCAAATTTTGATAAAAATTGATGAAATATATAATTAAAAATTTGTAAAAATTATATATATCATATGTATTATGTGATTAAAATTAATCTATAAGAGTCCGTTTGATTGCAAAAGTGAAAAATTGGTGGAAATAAAATGAATTTTAAGGAATTAAATTGCTTAGAAATTATTTTACTGGAAATTGTAATTAATTATATTTGATTGATATAGTTTTTCACCACTCGTTTGACTTTATTTTGCATGAAAATTGTCAATAAAAGCGATAAATTTTTTTTACCATTATATCTAGAATTTTTTTCTAATTGCTTAAAAAAAAAAGCTGGAAAATCAATTCCCACCAAAATGGTAGGAATTTGTTTTCCACAAAATTAAGGAATTGGTGAGCATGTAAGCCAAACAAGGCAAAAGTGAAAGTTGGAATTTATTTTCCATTTTTCATGAAAAATAATGGCTTATCAAATAAGTCCTAACTTTGACATCAACTTTTTAACAACGTTTCGATTTATCTCAAACGAGCACTTAAATTCACTGGAATTGACTAGTTTGTGTCAAATTAATAATATATACATCGATGGTTGACCTCAACTTTTTAATAACTTTTTGATCTATCCTAAACGAGCACTTAAATTCACTGGAATTGACTAATGTGTAATATATATAACTCGATGGTTATGATCATTTTTCAATCTTTCCTTCATTCGGTAAAAAATAACTATTGACTTCACCTCACTATAATTTTATCATGGTATTAAGGAAATTGATATGTTAAGCGCTAAAATAGGATATATGACGAGGTGTAGCGTATAGTTTGTGTAAACATTCAATTTTGTGGCCACTTTTATTGAAAAATAAGACAACCATTCCTTTCAAATTAACTGAAAACTTTACACATATTTCTTCTTAATTGATGACAACTACTGTTTTGATGATTTTTTTGTGTTCATTTTCTCGACCTCAATTAAGCGTCCTTTTTTTTCTCTTTAATTTCTAGATGGCTAAAGGCATCACGAAACTCCCAATCAAGCACGACTCTTTTATGTTTTGATATTTTCTACTATTCGAGTGTGGCTAACATGTTTGTTACTTAAAACGTCGTAGTAATCTTCTTTTAGATTTTAATTTTTCTTCTTTTACACTACTCAATTAAAAACTAACACAAGTTACTTGACTTATGTCGGCTAATCCCTTTTTTTTTTGAATCTTGTCATTATTTTGAATACCTTCATTCATTTGCTGCTGTAGTTGGAAAGGTGTCACGCTGACAACTAAAATATAATTGACATTCCGATTGGTTAGAATTTTTATGAGTTGAACGTTGAAACTTGAAAGGTATAGTTTGGGAAAAAGGAGAGCCAAATTGGGGTAAAATTTGCAAGTTGTTTTCTCGATTTCTTTAGTCTATAAGTGATTGCATTTTGAGATTCTGCAAATCAATCAAAATCTTGATTGTGAATTGTGTCATTTTCTTGGGACAAAATATTGTTTGTTCAAAAATATTAATCATGACCTATCCACCAATTAATTATAATGATGTATATTACTAATTGTGGATATTCACCAACTAGGCATTCATGCTACACCTTTTACTCTATTATATTTGATTAATCAATTGTTAAATTCAATTGATCCAATCGATCAAACCACTAATGAGAAGTTTATTCAAT
>CAIGRB010082317.1:0-22973 GCA_903798255.1 Fraxinus quadrangulata | reverse complement strand
CCACGTTCACATGCTAAGGTTTAAGGAACCTCTTTTTTTGTACTATGGTTATTAAGGTGGTCTAAACCAATCCATTAAAGCTAGGCTTCTTCTTCGTAATTAGGAACCTCCTTTTTTTTTGTACTATGATAATGTGTTTGTTGTTGAAAAATAAATAAAAACTGTCACCTAACAATACTAGACCTAATAGTCTTTACTAAATTATTATATTCGCGTTATAACAATAAGATTAATTACGTAAAGGATTGCACATTACCCTTTAAGGACGATCAATATTTGAATTAGAGTTCTTCTTTTGGCAACAATCGTTTCCGTCATGTTCGTGAATCTTGATCTACAATCTTCAATCTTTCGACACTCAAATCCTCTTTGATATTCTCCAAAATATGAACTACAATTAATGAGTGTGCACTCAAAGCAAAACCAAGAATTAGTGAAATTTAACAAGAGGACCAAGTTAAAATTCTCTTTCCTCCTCTTTATGAAATGGATGGCTAAGTCTATTACCATGCCCTGGTCCCATCCCTATTTATAGAGCTAGGATCTTGTTCCCAGTTCTACTCAACTTTAAATTATATTTTGACCCTTTTTGCACATGCAGTCCTTGAACTTTTATTATTACAAATGTGATTAAGTTCAAAATTTTTACTAAAGCTACTGAAGGGATCGGACTTAGATTATTCAAGATATAATAATTATACATAGTCAAGCCAATTCGAGCCTGTCTAATATAATTATTAAATTTCGCTTATAATTAAAGGCAAAAAACTGAACTCTTAATTTATCTAAAATCATTGAGGCAATATAAATTTATTCTTTGAAATTCATAACCTGCTCACTTGTCATCTATATTTATCATCCATGTCGGACGTCAAATAATTATAACAAGGTTAAATGACTATTCACCCTTCTAATTATTACCGAACAAAGGTGAGGGCATCTCAATTTAACCACACATTTTTTATCCACACATTTTTTAAAATCCACTATTATTCCTATTATTATTATTAAGGCTAATTGCAAACCTAAGTATTTATTTTACAAAATGATAGGAAGCATAGCTGCAATTTTCCCAAATTTGACATGTAAATTTATTTAAATGACCTCTTATAGTTTTACAAAGAATGCTACAAATTCAAATAAATAGTACTTAAGAAAGAGAGAGAATCTGTAATCATCAGGTTTGAATTATAAAGACTTGATGCTATTGATGTCATAGTGGTACATAGTACTAGAGAAGAAGGGATTAATAACAATAGAAATGGCTTATTAGGGCAATTCTCCTTGTACACGGAAAATGTACAAGGCAGTTATAGGTACTGCGTTGATAACACTTGTGTGATTGTCTTTTTTTCTTTTCTTTTTTTTCCGCCAAATCTCCCAATGAAAAGAAGCCACCTCCCCCCGTATTTTACCCGCGCAGATTTTCCCTATACACCAAGTATGCGTCGATTTACTAATATTCTAAACTTAAACAGTTAAATCTTTCGTCAATGCGTCTTGTGACTTAATTATTGAGTTTATCTTTGATTGAAGGTTTAGTACGTAGATGCTCAATTTTTATAAATAAATAATGATATTAAACTAATACATAGTTAACCCTGTTTTTTGTTTTTTTTTTCTTTTAATTTAAAAATTATATCGGTGATTAAGAGAAGTATTTATTGATGCTGAAAGAAAATGAAAATATATACAATTACAGGATTGAATTATTAATATGACAAATCAAAAGACAATAGAAACTATTCAGACATAATGAAAGCTGGATGGCACTCATATATGTAACTCTTCATTCAACGAGAAGGCATTAGGTCTTTTTTTTTTTTTCTTTTTTTTTTAAATAAGGTAATTAAGTAATATAAGATAGATATTCAAATATCAACCACCTCCGGAATTTTTCTTTCTTTGTTTTTTTTTTCATATTTAAAAACAATGGTCCTGTTACACGAATGAGTTCAATTTAATGAATCCAAATTTTGGTTGAGGTATCAACGTCACTAACTATATATATTGATGAGATCTTATCGCGGAAATCTGATAATGACAATTTAAATAAGCACGTCAGATAATAATTATCGTGAAAACACGAGAAATATAGTGTAGTATACAATCGCTCACCCTGAATTATGAGTCAATTAGCTTTATAATCTGTGGTTCATTTTAAGTCACGAGTCAGTGGCATTATAATTAATTAAAGCTTTACTTGACTTGTAATTAGTTTAGATAAGACTGGCCTGCAATAATGGACTTTACTTAATTCGAGTAGTAAAACCTGTAAAATATATAGTCAAGTTGAATCGAATCGAATCGATGAAACGTTGATTTAAGTTTTTAGTAAGTAAGTTTTTATTATTTTCTCCTTTCTAGTAGAATTTAACATTACAACAAATTTATGAGAAATGAGTATTCGTTAATCAACAATTGCTTTAATGTCATACTAACATTATTTCGAGGTTATTAATTTGACAGTAGCACTTAAATTTGTAAGTCCTCATTCAAATGGCAAAAGTTGATGGTAATTTAAGGGGAAACTAACGATTTATGATGATAAAATCTAAAGTAACATTGTCCATAATGGTTGGCCGCCATGTGGCATTTATGTAAAATGCTATGTATACTTTTATGTACACATAGCATAATTCAATCTTAAATACGGAAAATCATTTCTACCTTTATTTTCCTTGATTTTGTAGTTCATATAGGAAATAAGAGTACATTTTTTTGTTTACTCCCAAGCGCCCCCAATAGAGGGTCGTCATGTGGCATTTATGTAAAATGCTATGTGTATATTTAGCATAATTCCAGGCGTATAGGAAATAAGAGTACATTTTTTTGTTTACAATATAATTCATGGAACCATATTGTATATTTAACTTTGAGTAATAAACAAATTATTTATTAAAACTTATTTATTTATAAGAACTTTTAAACTAGCCTAACGTTGACCCAACAACGCTTTCAAAACATCAAAAATCAAATGAAAATTAGCAACCACGGTGCGTTCTCTTTCACGCTCTCTAGTTTTCTCGTCCAGTTTTTTCTCCATTAGATTCTATATTTTAATTAACGTAAATGAATTTCCTCTTCGTAAGTGACAAAGAGAGAAGCATACTCAGAGAGTTCGAATGGAATAGAATCAAGCGGTGACTGTTCGGAAATTCTTCCGATCTGGTATAATCCAATTCAGTGTGAGAGATAAGGTATAAGTGATTTACCTTTCCGTTTCAGCTCCTTAGAGAATTGCTACTACTGACGGCTGTGGAGGAAAAGATGGAGGTATTGGTGCCTTCGAGCTCGTTAGGGGATCACTTGGCTCATGAAAATATTAGCGCC
This sequence comes from Fraxinus quadrangulata, assembly GCA_903798255.1. NCBI lineage: Eukaryota > Viridiplantae > Streptophyta > Magnoliopsida > Lamiales > Oleaceae > Fraxinus > Fraxinus quadrangulata. The sequence continues at coordinate 19,640 of CAIGRB010082317.1, read as the reverse complement.
CGTATGGCCCCATTATTTCAAATAGTAATTGTTTTTAGAGGATGTGTGATTAAAAAAAAAATGAAAATTTCTTAAGTTTACGTGTAATATTATTTTAATAGAAAATATATGATTAATAAGAAGAGAAAAAATAAATAAATTATAATAATAAAAGGGCTAAACAGAGTTAATGGTTTTAAATAGATGCAATTTAACGTTTCTAAAGCCCTATTTGAACTGTATTATTTTTTAGGGTAGTTGGAAATTTTTTTCTTTTTTCCAACAAAAGTAGTGTTTGATAGGAGAAATTTTTTAGGGAATTTGTTTTCTAATTTGCTTCCTCACATTTTTCACTTTTATTGACAATTTTCATGCAAAACAAAGCTAAACGAATGTTATTCGATATGGTAATTTTTTTTTTTTGGTTGCAATTGGAATAAATTCCAATGGTAGAAAATATTATCAATTTAATGGACAGTTTTCATAAAAAAAGGAAACCAAATGGACATCAAACTTTCAACATTTTCCATATAGAAAATTATATTAATCAAATACAATTAATTACAATTCTCAGTAAAAATAATTTTTGGACAATTCAATTCCCTGTAAAACATTTTTTTTAACACATTTTTCATATTTATAATCAAACGGACCTAAACTATTTGTGAATTGAAAAAGTTTTCAATTGTGACTTTTTAACAATGAAGGGTGCATATCAAAAAATCATAGTGTTTGGATTTAGGCACGACTTTAAAAAAAAAGTACTTAATGAAAAGTGATGACATTTTTATAGGATGTGATCTAGACTCCTAAATCACAATCCAATTTGAAAAGGTAATATCTAATGATTTAAATTAATATATGTCCGAAGGTGCACATATTCGGAAAAAAAAAACACATAAAATCTATACTTCAAATCAATTCCTACTTGGCTCATGAAAATATTAGCGCCCGTATGGCCCCATTATTTCAAATAGTAATTGTTTTTAGAGGATGTGTGATTTAAAAAAAAAAAAAAAAACTTTTTAAGTTTATGTGTAATATTATTTTAATAGAAAATATATGATTAATAAGAAGAGAAAAAATAAATAAATTACTATAATAAAAGGGCTAAACAGAGTTAATGGTTTTAAATAGATGCAATTTAACGTTTCTAAAGCCCTATTTGAAATGTATTACTTTTTAGGGTAGTTGGAAAACTTTTTTTTTTTTTTGTTGCAATTGGAATAAATTCCAATGGTAGAAAATATTATCACTTTAATGGACAGTTTTCATAAAAAAAGGAAACCAAATGGACACCAAACTTTCAACATTTTCCATGTGGAAAATTATATTAATCAAACACAATTAATTACAATTCACAGTAAAAATAATTTTTAGACAATTCAATTCCCTGTAAAACATTTTTTTTCCACATATTTTTCATATTTATAATCAAACGGACCCTAAATATTTGTGAATTGAAAAAGTTTACAATTGTGACTTTTTAACAATGAAGGGTGCATATCAAAAAATCATAGTGTTTGGATTTAGGCACGACTTTAAAAAAAAAAGTACTTAATGAAAAGTGATGACATTTTTATAGGATGTGATCTAGACTCCTAAATCACAATCCAATTTGAAAAGGTGATATCTAATGATTTAAATTAATATATGTCAGAAGGTGCACATATTTGAAAAAAAAAAACACTTAAATCTATACTTCAAATCAATTCCGAATAATTGATTTCTTATTTCTTCAAATTTTGTCAAAAGTAATTTTTAAATTATTTTCGAGTCGTGTTCGATATCTTCGGTCTAGATTAGTATGGTCAAGGTTTGGTTCGTTCGGTAAAATTAATATTGTATTATATTAATTTTTGAAAAAAACATTGCATCTTGAGAGATAAACATCCATTTGATCCTATTAATACTAGTGCAATGGGTAAAATCTATCTTACGGAGATTTGCAATTTCATACGTCGCTTCATTTCTTCTCCTATTTTCCAAGTTTTAGTAAATCATGTTTTGATTGTATTTTTAAGCATGTATCTTGTTTTCAATGAGTCAAAACTCTATTTGGAATTTTGCACGTAAAATAATACTTGTCGAATATAAATTATGCACCAATTTATCATACTGAAAAATCAATTAATTATTGGATGATCCTCATAAACCCATACATCTTTTTCTTTTCTTTTCGTTTCTCTCTCTCTCTTTCTCTCTCTCCTTAGTCGCTATTTGGTGCATCTAGTCCGTTTGATGATACAAACATGTCATCCTTGAGCATCATGAAATGCAGATCTGTCATAATTTAGCTCATGTTTGACAATTATTATTTAAAAAAATCGAGTTTTGAATTGTGATTTTAAAAAAAATTAGTATATAGAAAAACAAAGTTTGAAAATAATAATTGTCAAACAATGAGTTATAAAGATGGATTTTGCACCTCTAATAGCAAGAGATACAACAGGACACAAGAAACACATAACACCAATTTTCGTTGATTTACAAATAAAAATGGAAGATTACTATAAAATATCTTAAGTTTATTCAAAAACGACATTTTTCTTCAGAAACCTACAAAGCTTTAAACAATATATATAATACACTGTATTTTAATTGTATTATAGGATCTTGATCTTTGCAGTCACGTTTATAAAGTACAAATGAGTCCCAATTTTAAAAAATAAAAATTCTTTCTTCTCCCCACCTACCTACCTACATCCCACCACCACTACTACTACCACCACCATCATCCTATCCACCCACCACACCACCCGATTCCCCACCTAGATCACCATTGCCCTCACCATCCTAAACCCCAGCAAACCCCACATGTCAACTCATCTTTTTAAAAACAAAATTACTTCAGTTAAAATGTCGAAAATCCTTTATTAATGGGATAGCCCAATTGCTCTCTGCTACAACAAAATGATATGTTCAATCCCACAGGGGCGGAGCCCAATTATTTCTAGTGCAGGCCTTCTTTTGGGCCCAACCCAATAATTTTTTTTCCCTAATAAGCCATGATTCGCCACTGCTAGCGGCCCAACCCAAGAGTAAACCCAAAATCCAATCCAATATATCTCAATCCTCACCATGACTGATATGCGAGAATGGACGATTACGAAGGCACGGCGACTTTGGATTTTTTTTTTCTTTCTCTCAACTTCTCATAGCCCCACTCTCGTCTTTGTGAGCCCTCTATGGGGTGATGCTGTTGCCGCCTTCCTTCCATCGATACCATCAGTGGCAGCGCAACAGCTATTCCTATGCCCAAACCCTCGTAACTCCTAACAGTCCCATCTCTCTCTCTCTCTCTCTAAAACTTACCCTCCACGGCTCCACCAACACCAGCCACTCTTAGAGTCCGTTTAATTGCAAGAGTGGAATTTGGGTGGAAAGAAAATAAATTCCAGGGAATTGAATTGCCTAGAATTGTTTTCTTGAAAATTGTCAATTAATTGTGTTTGATTAGTATAATTTTTCAAGTGAAAAATATTGAAATTTTGGATCTTGTAATGTTCGTTTGACTTTGTTTTACATGAAAATTGTACATTAAAGGGATATAGTTTGTTACAATTGGGGATAAAATTTGTTTCCATTGCCAAAAGAAATTTTAATTTTTTTAAAAAAAAATGTAAACTGGAAAATGAATTCCCACTGAAAATAAATTGTCAAGAAAATGATGCTAATCAAACACTCATTTTGGAAAAGGATGGAATTCCATTTCCAATTCGGTGGAAATGATTCCAAATCAAACAGGCCCTTACGGTCTCTTTCTACTAGATACACAATTCTCTTCTATAACGATGAACAAATTTGGTGTGAGGTTTGATTCTTGGTTACTGCCTTCATTGTTGTTATATAACGATGAAATTTACACTTTTTATGTGTAGCTTTGACCCTTAAGGCAGAAATGAAATATATATCTTCATGAAAATTTAATTCAGGTGTGCAGGATTCAATTGTTTATTTTTCTATTATGTTTTCCGCTTGAATTAGTAATTTGCACGTGTATACTAAATTAAAAAGATGGTGATTTTTTGACCCGTTCACGCATCAGAAGTGCCTATGAGCTGCATAACTTGTTACTGCTTATTTATGTTCAAATGTGCAGTATGATTTGGAGCTGGTTTTGTAAAAAACTTCCATTCGTTTGTGAACTTAATTGGATGTTGTGCTAAGGTTGAGAGTATTTTGCTTGATTTTACTTGATAGGCATAGGCTGATCTAGGCTTAACTTGCTTTTGCTTCCGGTAACTTGATTTTGCTTTTAGGCTTAACTTAATAGCAATATTGTTTAAAATCTAGATATCAAATGAAGAGATTATTTTATATTTTTTTTAATCATTAAATTCATGACCAAAAACTCAAAGTTTGATGACAACTAAATTGTGCTCTCACTAAACGAATTTCCTAGCTCTGCCCCTGCTTATGATCAACTGTGCAGTATGATTTGGAGTTGGTTTTTTTAAAAAAACTCCCATTTGTTTGTGAACTTAATTGGATGTTGTGTTAAGGTTGAGAATAATTTTGCTCGATTTTACTTGATAGGCATAGGCTGATTTGAGCTTAACTTACTTTTGCTTCCAGTAACTTGATTTTTCTTTCAATTACTTGATTTGGGCTTAACTCGAAACCATTCTAAATAGCAATAATATTTAAAATCTAGATATCAAATGAAGAGATTATTTTATATTTTTCTCATCATTAAATTCATGACCAAAAACTCAAAGTTATGCGTCGATTAAATTGTGTCCGCACTCAATGTTTTTTTGGCTCCGGCCCAGCAATTCCATATCTTTGATTTTTCGATCTTGACTCCCTCAAAGAAGGTAACTTCATCACCGATAGAGTGGAAGAATGGGAGAGTTTATGCGAATATGAATTCTTGGTTTAGTGGTTTTTGAGTTTATAATTCTGTTATTGTTCTGCAACTCGATAATTGTCCAACTCTATAGGAATGACTCGTCTCCCTTTCTATCAACTCATTGGCAATTTGTCCAACTCTTGAGTGTGGGGTTTGCTAGGGTTTTAAATGGTGGTGACAGTGGTGATTGGTGTGGGAGTTGGAGTTGGAGTTGGAATGGAATGGTGGGTGGATATTATGGCAATGATGGTGGCGGAGAAGGTGGGGATGGAAGATATATTTTTAAAAATTGTTTTAGTTAGGAGTCATTTGCACTTTAAGAAAAATTTGGGTAGTGAATGCAATTAATTCTTTATTTTTCTTCTTTCTTTTTTTTTATTTAAAGATGAGGGTAAATTCGTCATTTTACAAGAAAAATGACAAAAATATTGTATTCCGCAAGATTTGGGGTGATTTAGGACGATTTTGCATCAAAATGAATTATTAGGGAGTATTTTGCAAAATATGTAAACATTAGAGTTGTATGGTGAAATATGATTAATTCAGAATTTTTTCAACGAAATAAAAAAAAATAAAAATCCACCACTCTCTTTTGACACATCAGCTGTATATAAATAATCATGTAACTCTATTATGCACAAATAATATTATTCAAGTATCAATTACCCAAAAGGAATAATATTTAGTTACAATTTTATATTTTTTTGCAATTAATGTGTGGTGCACTTTAAAATAAAATAAAATTGCGGTGTTACTATATTTGGCCTTAAATAATGTCTTGAAAACTATGATAAGAAAAGACTACGTGGCGCCTCCTTAAACAAAGTTTTAAATGAGAAGAAAATAAATGATTAAAATACTTACACACAAATTGTACACTTTGATTGACACTATGTGTCAAAAATTTGACAGTTGATTAGAAAAATGTATTGTCAAGATCAATATGTCAAAATCGGCTTGTCAAAGCTCGACTCAGGCTCGTTTTGGGACGAGCCCGAGCTGAGTTGGGGGTTCACCGACGAGCCCAGCAAGGCTTGGTTCAGCTCGTCGAGCTCTCGAATGGCTTGTGAGCTTGTAAAAAAAATGAAGAAAAAGGTTTTAAAAATTTTTTTTTTTTTTTTCAAAAAAAAACTCGTGGGCTCGACTTGACTCAGTTCGTGCTCGAATGAGTTTGAGCTTGTCTCGTCAAAGTGACGTACCGAGCTCATGGGTAGATGGACTGAGCTGGCTTGACTAAACTCATTGCCACCAGTACCCGTGCATCAATAAACATAAATATTTGTCAAATTTTGAAGAATCAATTTGCCTCAAATAATGTATTTTTAATTATTTTACTATGTCGAGGAAGCTTCTTTTCAATTTTATTTTTCTAGTGGAATAAAAAACGTTAGTTGGAGAAGACTTTTTTCAACTTTTTATATTTGCAACTTGACCAAGGGTTAGAGTAATATGTATGTTATGTACTAAAATGATCTTTTCCCATCTTTTGCTCCCCCTGATACTGATTTTTCCATAAAAATTTAGAAAATGTAAAAGATAATATAAAAATACAAAAAGTACCCAAAGGGGGGTGGGGGGATGGGTTGAGTAACACATATATTAAGTAATCCTTTTCCATCTTTGTGCTACAATAAATTATGCGACCTTAAAATAGGGATGAAGTACAACATAATTATTTGGGTGGGAGAGCTATTTGAACATTCCTTCAACCAAAGAAAAACTTTAGACTCGTTTTGGGAAGGACACGTGATATATAACAATGAATTATTATGCAAGTACCTGGAAAAAAATAGAGAGAAATTGTACAAGTGCTACGGCGCTACGCTGTATGACTGCTTTTTTATTGTATTTTGTTCTCTTTCAACGATAATTTGTGAAGGGGCCATTTGTATGATTTTTGTGAAATTTTTCCTATACTTATAGCATTGTTATATAACAATAGTGTGACCCAATAGTACAGTATATGTATATATATATATATTTCACTTTAATTATCGTATAGTCCGCTTTTAAATTGAAATCTAAAGTTTGGGTAAAGGATAGCCCAAATTGGGCAAAATCATGCGAGTTCATGCACTGTTTTCTTGATTTCTTTAGTCCCACAAGTGATTGGATTTCGAGATTCTGCAAATCAATCAAAATCTTGACAGTGAATTGTGTTATTTTCAGGGCTTCACCTGGGGAACAAAATACTGTTTGTCTAAAAAAATTAATCATGACCTAAGCACCACTTAATTATAATTTATAATTAGTCAACGTTGAATATACATTACACATTATTATAAAATGTTTTATAGGTATTGTAAAAATAATATTTGATATAATAAAACTTCGACAAATAAATGTTCGATAAATCAATAATCTCAATTAAATAATAAAATTGTACGATCGCGACTTATGTCAGTATACTAAATTAATAGCCTCACTAAATGCATAAGATAATATTTTTTAAATCATTTAAGGCTCAACAAATATATAAAATAACTGCTTAAATGTATAAAAGTTCATACTAATACAAATTAACAAATTTTTAATTTGATAACTTTTTTTTTCTTAATTTGTCTCCTTTTCAAAATATGCATATAAAGTGTTTTGCTTTTTCTTTGCAACCAAATTAAACTTAAATCTCATCCTAATTTTCTAAAATGCACTACATTTTACGTATTTTTTTTCATTTTGTACAAATTAATTATTTAAAGTTACGACTAGTTTGAAATGTCTCTTTTCAAGAAATAGTTGATAAAACACGACTATCATAGATGTAAATTTTTAACTCCTTTCAAATGAGACGTCATTGTAGAAAAATATATGAAATTTAGAATGACTGGTGATTTTAAGTTAAAACTAATGACGTTAGAAATTATATTTCATGTGTACATGAAATAACTTAAATGATTAATCTTCCAAGATATTAAACTTTGAAGTCAATGCATGTATATTAATATTTCCTTTTTAAAGTATGTACGTGTGTGTCTTCGTGTGCTTATAGATTAAATTTTAAATTTCACCACATCCAATTTTCCCCCCCAAATTTTCTACATGTTTTATGATAAATTATAATACAAACTATGAAAATATAAAATTCTTTAAAAAAAATAAATATTCATTTATCAATAAATTAACAATCCCTCTAAAATAATAATTTTTCTCTATCCCAATGTTATTATTTTATAGAGATTTTACTGTATGCCTGAATGTTAATTAAATTAGAATTAATATCATGAAATAAATATGTGACAATGAATGTTAAATCGTTTACTTAATTTTCAATTAAAGTAAAATTAGATGTTAATTAGCATACATGAACGTGAATGATGAAATGTACTTTTGAATGTGAAATTCTAATTAACTTATAATTAAAATTAATAACACTGAAATACATAAATGAATATGAGTATTAATTAAATGAATATGAATGTTAATTAATTGAAAATTAATAATAGAGAATTCATGCATTAATAAAAACACATAGGTGAAATGAATATGTCAAATGTACATGTACATCAAAGGTAACTAAATGGTTATATAAATTAAATACATATTGCAAAATAAAAGTAAGGTATTATTAAAATAATTAAATTATAGTATGATTAGAATCGTCTAGAAAATGATTCTCAATTGATATAATATTTAACATATTATAGATGATTATTGTTATTTGATATGAACACAAAACTAACTGTTGATTTCTTGATAGAATCATATCGAGGATCAATGTTTTCACCAACTAGGAATTCGTGCTCCGCATTTTTTTTTCTTTCTTAGACCTTATTTTGATATCTTCAAACCCAATACTTCACAACGCGAAACTCTAGACCCAATTTGGACCGGATTTGGGTCGCAAAACCCAACAATCTCCACCTTGACACAAAGTTCTAGGCAACGAACGAAGCTTCGAAATCTTTCCACCTGGAAAAATAAGTCCGACTGCAGCAAAACACACTGAACTCTTCAACCTGAACCAAACCTCTCAAACACTCGAAAATATTCTCCCTCTTCCACCATATCCAAACACGGATACAAATGAACCCAACCCCTGGGTTCCCAAAATTCACAACGAATTCAAAATTTACCAAACATGGTCGAAACATACCCTGTAGCAGATTTGATTTCTTGATAGAATCATATCAAGGATCAATGTTTTCACCAACTAGGAATTTGTGCTCCACCTTTACTCAATTTGTGCTCCGCATTTTTTTTTCTTTCTTGTACCTCATTTTGACATCTTCAAGCCCAATACTCTACAACGCGAAACTTTAGACCCAATTTGGACCGGATTTGGGTCACAAAACCCAACAATCTCCACTTTGACACAAAGTTCCGGTGCAACGAACGAAGCTTCGAAATTTTTCCACCTGGAAAAATAAGTCCGACTGCAGCAAAACACACTGAACTCTTCAACCTAAACCAAACCTCTCAAACACTCGAAAATACTCTTCCTCTTCCACCATATCCAAACACGGATACAAATGAACCCAACCCCTGGGTTCCCAAAATTCACAACGAATTCAAACTTTACCAAATATGGTCGAAACATACCCTGTTGCAGAATCACCACTAAATGCTTTAACAGAAGGCCCCTGGTTAGACTTGTCACCTTCAACAACTCTAAAAGTATGCACATCCAGATCAGCATCCCCGTATCTATTTTCAATGGATCTCTCCCTAGCAGTTTAACACAATGGAACCATAGACTGTGGTGGCAAAGCAGAATTATCCATATTCCCCAAATTCGATAGAGTAGTATTCTCCAAATTATATCCAGATTCGACTCCCAATGGTACTGTACCAAAATGTATATCTACCACAGTACAAAATCTGTGATGATGTTTCTTCACTGATTCTGCCCAACCTTACAAGATGTATAATTGAGACTTTCTCCGCCCTTCCAATACAACATGGACACCCTTCCGAACTTTCAAGACTCCACATGCACTAGAGAACGTGTACCCTCTCGATTCTAGGGTACTCAGCGAGATGATGTTCTTCTTCAAGTCTGGAACATGTCGAACCTAGCCAAGTGTTCTGATTGTTCCATCCACCAACTTTAATCTGACTCTCCCAATGCCAACTACTCGATAAGATTTGTTGTTTTCCATAACAACGACGCCTTGCGTCGCCGTTTCATATGATTCAAACAAATCCCTATTGAGACTCATATGAAACACACCAGCTTTATCCAAAATCCACTCCTCGTCAGACTTGGATTCCACGTCAGAAATAGTCAAAAGATCTCCATCACTTACAAAGTTCCTTGCGATGTCTGCTTCATCTGAAGTCTCTGATTGCCTCTCATGATTTGCAGCTGAATTACCCTAACCATGCAGCTTCTCGCAATCCTTCTTGATGTGTCGTTTCCTATTGTAGTAAAAACAGACCATATTGCTGAAATCCACCATCGACTTATCACTTCACCGATTACCACAAACTACAAGAGCTTCATCATCTCTGGAACAAGCTCTAAGCAGATGCTTCATCTTCTCATTTGAGAACAAGACATCATATGCGTCTTCAATGGTGAGTGTGTCACGACTGTACAAAATCATATCCCTAAACGACGAAAATGAACTAGGCAGCGAGCACAATATGATTAAGGCCAAGTCATCTTCATCATATTTTACCTCTAACATCTCCAGATCAGCGACAATCTCCTTAAACACGGCCAGATGATCTTCCAGTGATCGGCATTCTCCATGCGATGAGAATAAAGCCTCTACTTCATATGCAATTTGCTGGTCAGACTTTTGGTCATGCACAATTGCTCCAATTTCAATCACAATGCAACTGCTGTCTTTTCCTACAAGATGTCCTGAAGAATGTTGTTAGATAGATGAAGATGAATATATGAGAATGCCTTGTGATCCTTCCGTTTCTTCTCATTTGTTGTCTAAGTTGTGGGCATCTTATCAAATCTCAACAACGCATCATCCAAATCCATCCGCGCCAATATAACTTTCATCTTGACTTGCCACAACGAAAATCTTGTATTGTGATCCAACAGCAGAATATCATACTTCATGGTAGCTATCGATATCCAAAACCTCAAACAATCAATTCCTTGCTCTACGGAACTTTTGAACCTTAGCTCTGATACCACTTGTTTGGAATTGAGGAGGAGGCGATATGAAGTATAGATTGCACAATTAATCAAGAACAAGATGTAAAAGAAAAGTAAACAAGAAGAAGAAATTAGCAGAGGAACCAGATATTTTATTAATGACAACCAATGCAGAGAAAATACAGCTTCTGCAATTTAAGGTCTAATAAATTGAATGAAAATGCTACTATTTATATGAGATATGTCTGATAAGTGTAATTTCTACACTTATTCGAGACCCTAAATGATGATATTTTATTATCCTTTCGATAACATTCTACCTAATTTATGTTATATTGTATTTTGTAGGTAAAACTTTATGTTTGATGAAAAATTGGAGAAAAGAAGTGAAAATTAATGAAAAATGACAAGATCCAAAGTTTAGGGACTAAAATATAAATACTCAAAAATTGTGCCGAAACTCAGAATGAAGATTTGATAATTCTAAGGGTCATATGGATACAACTAAAGGTCAAAAGGAGTGAAAATATGGTAAAAATATTTTCATAAGTCAATTTTCAACCTCACAAGGATATTCCAGATTTTTAGTTGGAGATTGAGACTCATTTTTGGCATAGTATACGTTCGAATTGAAAAAGAGCTATTTCTAGAAAAGTTGTAGCCCTTTGAATTATAGTTCCAATGCATTTTCAAACCCCTTAATCGGATGTCGGAAGAAACAATTATGACAAAAATAGTGAAACAGACGCAGAGTTTGGACAGCAACATAGCGCCAGGCGGTGCACCGTACAACTTAGGGTTTTGCTGATTTGGGTTGCGAGAAGCCCAGAAAAAGACTCCAAATTGGCCAAAAATGTGTAGGGAAGGATAAATAGATCTAATGAGGCATTAATAAGGGGTTCCAAATATTGAAAAAAGAGAGATACAACGAGCGATCGAAGAGCTAAATCAAGAGAAGAAATTCATCACGAGATTCAACATTAAAGCAAAGATTGGAAGCTGAAGAAGACTTTTGTGCAAGAGTTTATTCTTTTCCATATCTTTATTCCATTAATCCGGTGATGTATTCAAGTTTATTTATTTATTTTTCTTTTTACATTACGTGTAACTAAACTCTAAATTAGGGCGAACAATGTAGTCTTTTGAGACCCTTAATTCTTAATCCAATATTTCTGTGGTTTATTCTTTCATGTGTTGGTTTTATTATGATTATAATACATTAAATTACATTATCAATAATTTGATGATTTTGTGATTTTCTTACGAATCAAAAGGTGAGTTTGAGATTTAAACCGTATAATAAAACCCGGTAAAGTAGTCTAATGTATAGAGATACCTATACTAATTATTGTGGTCGTTATAGGAATTCTTAGAACCATAATTCATTTAACTAAGAGTAATTCGTATAGAGATATGAAATTGAATTAGTTAAATATGCTCAATGAGAACTCGAGAGGGTTAAATTGAATACCATAGAAAAATTCGACCGAACACTACAATAGGTGAGAATCTTAAATTAGGAATTAAGGTGATCATTAGATGAACTTGTTTTGCCCTAATAGTCATTACTCATTCGAATTTTTATTAAATCAGTGTTTGCAATTTTTTATTACTTTCCATTAGTTCACAAGCAAGAAAAACTACTCATAAACATTATCATTCTTTATTTGCCTTTTATCAAATAAGAGTTAGGAAAATAGTTTAAGATTAAAGTATAGTTTTCGTGGGAATGATAATCCGGACTCAAAGATCCTCTATATTACTTGTTACGATATCGTACACTTGCGAAATAAAAAAACGGAACAAATATTTGGCGCCGTTAATATGAACTATTTACTTTTAGTCTTAGTTTATTTTATTTTTAACTACTATTTGATTTTATTTGTTATTTAACTATTAGTCAGAAGTTTTGACGTGTGTAAACTAGTGTAAGAGAACAAGCATTTCCCAATACAATGCACTGCTTAACAATTTTCACAACTTAGATATCCTTCAAGCATATCTTGACAATTCATATAGAGATTTGTCATTGTAACTTTTTGTTATTTTATCAATGTTAGAATCATGCCTAAATATCTGAAAAATACAAAGAGAGAATGTCAACACAAGATATATTAACACTGTAGAAGATTAGTTAAATGATATAAAGAGGAAAAAAAAAGTAAATAACAAATAAAATCAAATAATAGTTAAAAATAAAATAAACTAAGACTAAAAGTAAAAGTAAATAGTCCCCAACAATGACGTCAAAAATTTGTTGCTTTTTTTTTTTTATCGTAAGTGTACGATATCGTAACAAGTAATATAGTGGACATTTGAGTCTGAATTATCGTTCCCACGAGAATTATACTTTAATCTTAATCTACTTTTCCTACTCCTATTTGATAAAAAGTAAACAAATAAAGAATTGATATAGTTTTGAATATCAAATTTCTATAATGAAGTAAATACCTAAAACTTGTTGAAATTATGATAAAACGTCGAACAATGATTGATCAAAGATTCACATATGTAAAATGTATTAAAGCAAAACAATTTCACCTATTGATCACTTTAGATCCCAATTCAAGATTCTAGTCTAATGTAGTATTCGGTCGAATTCACCTACGGTATTCAATTTACCCATTGTGAGTTTTCATTAAGCCTATGTAACTAATTCAATTCTATATCTCTATGGAAATTACTCTTAGTTAAACAAGTTATGGCACTAGGAATTCATATAACGATCGAAGTACTTAGTATATGTATCTCTACACGTAATACCTCGTTACCGAATTCTATTACACGTTCTAAGCCTCAAACTCACCTCTTGATTCGTAAGAAACTCAATGAATCATCAAATTATTGACCAAATAATTCAAAGCATTGCATTCATAATAAAATCTACACATGAAAGAATAAAACTCAGAATTCTTGAATCAAATAATTTAGGGTCTCAATAAATTACATTGTTTGTCGTAATAAAAAATTTAGCTACTCATAATGAAAATGATGAAATAAATAACAATATTCGAATATATCACCGAATTTAATTGATAATAAAAATGGAAAAGAATCAGCTCTTGCACGAAGAGCTTCCTCCGCTTCCAATCCCTGATTTAAACTTGAATCATTGATGTAGTTCTTCTCGCGAATTCCTTTCGATCTTGTGTTTTTCTCTCAATTTTGTAAAGTGTGGAACCCCTAATTTGTGCATCTTCTTGTCTATTTATACCTTCCTCACGTCCTTGGTCAAATTGGAGTCTTTTCTTGGGCTTCTCGATGCCCAATTTAATAAAAACTTGATGGCGCGGCGTGGCGTGGCGTGGCGTGGCGTCTAGGCGTCGCAAATGTAACTCAGGCAGTGCCTGAGTACTGCGTAGGTGCTGCCTTCATGTTGACCTTTTCACGGGCGCCGCCTTCCTGGAAACTTCACACGAGTGCTGCCTTCCTGTGTAATTTTTACTTTTCTTCCGTTTTTCGACAATTGGGTACTCCATTGTGGCGCTTGGGCACCATTTTTCTGCCCATTTCACCTTGCAATACCTCATTTTTTCACCTAATCACCTTATCTTCAAAAAACACTAACACACAAATTAAAAACGTTCTATAACCATAAAAACTAAGCAATTAATTAAGTTAATTTGGTATAATATTTGTGTGTAAACACACTTATCAAATACATGTCCAAACCCTAGATTTAACATAAAATACGGAAATTAGGTTAAAAAACGCGTAGAATCGAAAAATGAGGGAAAAGATCTGTGGCCCGTCGCTCGAGCGAGAAGCGAGCAAGAGCCTACTGCTCGAGCGACAGGCATGCAAGAGGCTTCGTGTCCCAATTTTGTTCATCTCGCTAGAGCGTTTGTCCAGCGCTGTCAATCCGCCTTTTTTCCTTTTTGGATCTTATTTTGCCATCTTCAAGCCCAATGCTCCACAACGCGAAACCCTAAACCCAATTTGGACCGGATTTTGGTAACAAAATCCAACACATCTTTATTATAATTATTTATACTTGATTTACTATACATCTTTATTATACTTAGGTATACTTGATTCATATTTTACATGAACATTTAAGTATGTGGAAAGAAAAGGAAGTTTAATAGAATTGCATGGTTTGGTAAAATGAATGGTTGAAGTTAAATAAATTCTTTATTTTTGGTGTTTATAATGGTGATTAAAACACCTCAATTAAAGCAAAAAGAGTTGCATTTTCAAAAGTGCGACTCTAGTGCATATTCAGATGCCTACTTAAGCCACGCCACTTATAAACGGTACGTATTATAGACCTTTCGAGAAAATGGACATGGCACTGAGATTGTCTTGTCTGATGCTAATGCCATGGTCGAAGATGTGCGTCATGCATGGGACATACTCAGAGTTGGTAAGATGGAAGTAACATAGAGTGTTGGCATTGTAATTCACGGGTAATAGAGGCACGTAATGCTTGATTTACTTGATGGCAATATCATATGGGCAGATTTAGGGAACGAAAGTCAATCGACATCAATTTGAGGCATTGGTGCAAGCATAAGTGTTTGGCAGTAAGTGATCTTGCTGTCTAGCTAATTTCAATATTTATATAAGTTATAAAAACAAACACAAGTATGGCACACGATGGTGGTTGAAGGTGATTTTTTCGAGTGCTTAATAATGGGACAGTCTTAGCCTAAGTGCGGCTAAATGCATGATAAACTATCCTGACAGTTGGGAGTGTCAACTACAATACAAATGTTGGCTTGTAAATTCTAAATGTTGAGGTAACATTTAGAATAGAGGAGAGTGTATTGACCCTTCACAAATCTTGTATGAGTTTTCTTTGTTTTATCTCAGGAATTCATCTCAAATGTCCATTGAGCATATGAAAACGAAACTTCCTATTATTAAGTCTGAGACACAATATTCGTCTCTCTATCTTCTCTCTGACTGTACGAGAACCCTTCGTAAATCACCGAGTGATTTTTAATGTTCATAGATAATTTATTTTGTAAAATAGTTAGATTATTTGTTTGTGTAAGTTTTAAATATAGTGAAAAACAACATATATAAGGGATTGAATAAGTTGAATCTTTTAATTTTAAGATTATCCAACTATTCTACAAATGCCTAGATACTTCGAATTGTTCGGTCGGTGTAGACAATTACATTTGATCCAACAAGATAAGATCGAAATTTATCAAAGCCATATACTACAACTAGAAGTTCATTCTCAATGGTAGCGTAGTTTAGGTTTGCATCATTCAATGTCTTACTTGCATAATAAACCATATGAAATTTTTTTTCTCATCGCTGTCCCAATACTGCTCCCACTGCATAGTCACTTACATCACATATTAGTTCAAATGGAAAACTCTAATCAGGTGCAATTATTAATGGTGTTGAAATTAACTTCTCTTTTAGAGTACTGAAAGCCAATAAACCCACTTCAGAGAAGTCAAAATGAACATCTTTGACTAACAGATTGCACAATGGTTTAGTGATCTTAGAAATTCTCAATAATTTGAATCTTTGCTTTGTCCACTTCTATCTCTTTAGATCAAATCAAATGCTCCAACACGATGCCTTCTTGTACCATGAAGTGACATATTTCCTAGTTTAGTATCAAATTAGTTTTTTTACATCATTGCAAGACCAATTTCAAGTGCTCTAGGCACTTATCAAATGAAGAACCGAAGACTAAGAAATCATTCATAAAGACTTCTGTGTATTTTTCCAACATATCAGAGAAGATTGCCATCATGCAATGCTGAAATGTACCGGGGAGCATTGCATAGACTAAATGACATAAAATATACCGAGAGCATTGCATAGACTAAATGACATCCTACGACATTCAAAGGTGTCATAGGGAATGGTAAAGGAAGTCTTCACCTAATCCTAGAGAGCTACCAGAATCTGATTATAATCGGAGTATTCATCAAGAAAACAATAATGGAAGTGACCTGACAACCACTCCAAAATCTTATCAATAAATGGAAGGGAAAAGTTATCATTCCGAGTGACAATGTTGAGTATGCGATAGTCAATACAAACTCTTCACCTCGTAATAGTTTTAGGGAAAATTAGCTCATTTTTCTCATTTTGTACTATTGTGATACCCCCATTTTTTGGCACAACTTGAACATGATTGATTCATAAACTGTCTGAGATGGGATAAATAATTTCTGCATCCAAAAGTTTCAACACCGTTACTATACCACAAAACCGGAATTTTGCCTATACACATATCTCACATTTTCCACTATTAAAATGCATACTTGGAAGTAAACTTAAATTCATCAACTTACATATTGAATTAAAGTTTGCATGTCATAATCTATGGTGCCATAAATTAGACGACTCGACAATATAAGCGGAAGAAGATACTTTATTTCTTGAATTGTTTGGTACAATAATTAGGACATTCATTTTGAATAGTCCATCTTTTACATAGTCTTGGCCTACATACATGTTATTCTTGGTAAGTACACACTTATCTGATACAAAGACTAGTTTGAAGTCGTTCTTGCTTAATAAAGAACCTGAAACTAGGTTCTTGCAAATATTCGGTATTTGAAGAACATTGTTGAGACAAAGTTCATTCCTCGATGTTATCTACAATATCATTTTGCCTTGTCCTTTGACTTTTGAACAAGAGGAACTCCCCATGAATAGTTTCTTTCCCGTGGTTGGAGTATAGGAAGTAATCATTCCTTTATCGGCACATATGTAACGGGTAGCACTCGTATCAACTCACCATTACATGGGGTTTCCAACGTTGTTGCACTCTGAAGTAACGGCCGGCAAATTCATATTAAATATACCATTTGATATGACATCAGATTCGGTGATATTCACTTGGGCTTGCTTCTTTGGTTTGCGACAATCGACGGAGTGATATCCAGCATTTCCACAGTTGTAGCAATTACCCTTGAACTTCTTTGCATTCTTTTTCGAAGGCTCAACAGAATGCTTCATCTTTTTGCTTTTATTGTTGGATTCCACCACATTAGCCTTTGCTTGTAGTATGTGATTCCAAACATGGTTGTCCAAACTTCGGTTGTCTTCTTTAATCCTCAATTGAACCACAAGTTCTTCAATGTTCATCACTTTGCGCTTGTTTTTGAAATAGTTCTTGAAGTCCCTCCACATGGATGGAAGTTTATCGATGATTGCAGCAACTTGAAATGATTCACTTAGAGACATATTCTCTGCATGAATATCATGAAGAATATCCTACAATTCTTACACTTGATTGATGACTATCTTAGAATCTACCATTTTGTAGTCCAAGAACTTTCCTACGATGAAATTTTTCGTTCCAACATCTTCAGTCTTGTTTTTCTTTTCCAAGGACTCCCATAGTTCCATTGCAAATTTCTTGGAAATGTATACGTTATATAACGAGTTGTCCAAGCCATTCGAAATATAATTCTTGTACAAGAAATCTGAATGTTTCCAAGCATCTAAAGCAATTAGTGGTGCTCTATTATTTTTCCCTTCTTGTACGGTGGGAGTGTCTTCATTTAAGAACTTTGTCAAGTTGAGGGTTGTGGGATAGAACAACATTTTTCGTTGCCATCTCTTGAAATCAACCCCAATAAATTTCTTCGATTTCTCTCCATGTGGAATGGAGTTTAGAGGGGGCAGTAACAACCGGAGGGATTGTACCGGTATGAACAATTCCTTCCCAAATTCCCATATTCGAATTGTCGTTCAAAGTAGAGTCGGTATTAAAAATCGAATTCATTTATGTTTACACAAAACAGAAGATCAACCAAATCAAAAGAAGAGTAGAAGAATTTAAACCAAATAATAGTTTAACCGGAATAAAAGGGGTCACTCCAACAACTCAAAATTCGACTTAAGATTGTTGGATGCAAATGGTGCATGGAGTGACAAACAAACGCCCGTAGAATCTTTATCAAACTTTTGCTGGAATTTCGGCAGAGTAACGGCAATGGAACTTCAAATGAATAATGCCAAATGGATGCAAAGTCGAGGCAAGTGTTGAACATTCTGTCCTTAAATCGAATTTGGCCCGCAATGATGTCTACAGTCTATGACAATCAACTTCCAAGATACAATGACTTCTTCTTGTGTGAGTAACACTTCAACACACAAGAACA
Source organism: Fraxinus quadrangulata (assembly GCA_903798255.1). NCBI lineage: Eukaryota > Viridiplantae > Streptophyta > Magnoliopsida > Lamiales > Oleaceae > Fraxinus > Fraxinus quadrangulata. The sequence goes on along the minus strand of CAIGRB010082317.1, from coordinate 658 downwards.
ATAAACCAAAATTTGGTTTACGTACTCCTTAATGCAAAAATGAAGAAACCAGAATTTTATACAATATATATGTAAAATTTAGTTTGAAGAGAGAAGATAATATTATGCTATGATTGCATATCATTGGTGTGAAGAAAATGACGTCCCAAGTGTCCTATTTATAGAGTATGAGGAGTTGTGGACTAAGTGTTGCAAGCCAAATCTCGCAACCTTACGAACATGAGCAACTATTGATGTCGTTAGCTTGTCGATGACTTCTCGCTCGAGTAATATGATACATTTTTGTCAGAGCTTCTCTCGCTAGCCTGTCGCCGGCCTCTCGCTTTGGCGGCAGGCGAGCGATAGATGAGCAACAGAGATAGTCATATTCCAGCCCGTGTATCATCTTTTCTATCTAACTTTGGATCGCAATTTCTCATTCATCCGGAATTGGTTTGAGATTGCAAATATACTACGACGATCTACTCGATAAGTAGAACAAGTTGGTCTATTTACATTTATAATTTGACTATCGAATCAATTCCGAATATTTGCTCAAAGTTGATACCGAGTCACTTGTTCAGAATTATACTTAACCAATTTTTTTTTGATTTATTTAAACCAATTCCAACAAAAGTCTTGAAAATATTCGGAGTTACGAATAGACATTTCCAAGAGA
>CAIGRB010082314.1:132811-176126 GCA_903798255.1 Fraxinus quadrangulata | reverse complement strand
TTTTACATGTTTTTCATTATTTTTCATCGTATTTGCCTCTAAAATGACCACCTATATATAGGCTTTGGTTAGTTCTCACGAAATGGTGCCAAAATATAAGCAAAAAGCCACCAAATTTGAACTTCCAACGGTAGAAAACTACCCCCAACGGTTACTGGCGCAGGGGCGCCTCAAGGTAGCGCCGGGAGAAAGATTTCAATGGACGCGGGGGCGCCTATTTTTTTTTTCTTCTTCAATTTCATTCCACACACTTCCCTTTTGGTTTTGAACAACAAATTATCAACAGTCTTTTCTCTGTTTTCTCTATGTTAGTAATAGCAGCATGCTCGAGAAATCTTGTTCTTTTGACATCGGTGGAAACACAGAAAGTTTATCGAAATTTTTTGAAGACACAGCAATTGAGGAAAGCATTCTTTGATCCATCCTATATAAATGAGTCAGTTAAAAAAAAAAAAAAAAGCCATACCATGTTACAATTAAGATGAAAAACAGGTAGTAGAATGGCATTGGTTTCATGCACATAATGACACGAGGGAAAGAGAACATACACTTGGTCGAAGTTCTGGATTTTTTCGCAGCATACTCTTGATGAGCCCCCGGCTGGAAAAAAGAAACATTTCAATTAAATTAGGGTTTTTACCTTGAAACACACAAGTTGAAGGAGGTCCAGTATAGGAACTGCAGCTTAAATAAAGACTCATAATGCACCAGAATACATGGTTGGAAGAGGAGACACTAAAGTAATGGACACAAAATTGAAGAAATAAAAAATTGGTTAGATCCTGATACATTGCATATGCATAAACTCCACTCACGCTACCAGGACTTCACACAAAATCTGGCCATGAAATTACATATTTACAATGGTTTAAGGGCATGTTTTTTTTACCGTTTTCTGTTTTCGATTTTTCAAAATAGGGAAAACGCATTCTCTTTCCTATTTTTGAAAACGTGCTTTTGAAAACAAGTTCAAATTTACAAAGAAAATCCAAAACGATGTTTTCAGTTATAATCAAGCCAAAATTTTCAAAACGCGTTTTGAGTGTTTTCAAAACAATTTTTCAAAATGTTAAAAAGAGCATATTTCCAACAATTTCAAAATGAATACTCAAAACTCAAAATCCAAAATAAATTCAAAATTCAAAACACAAAACTAAAATACAAAGAGAACGGTCCCTAAATTTTCGGCGTGTAAAGAGATAAAGCCTCTGAGTGTTGTATGGGCTTCCAGCCCATGAGAAATTTAATGGCCCAATCCATTATAAGGTTTAATTGTGGGTCAACAATTGTGGCTATACACATATATGAATGAAAAAAAAAATAGAGGCTACTGTAAGAGAGCTGTGGCTGAAAAATTAGAGAAAAACGATACGATCGAGGCTGCCGCTGTGGAGAAAAAGAGAGAAATAAAAGGGAGAAAAGGTTTTTTCTTTCAATATTATTTAGTTGTGAATTCACACCCGTGTTTTCTCTATACAATACAAATTGGAGGCTTTTCTAAGGATATATTTGATTACATTTATTTTTCATTTAAAATGTCAATTTTCCACTAAAATTTCTATTTTTGAGTGTTTGATTGCTATTTTTTTTTCCCATTAAAAATATGTCTAGCTTTCCTTATTTTTAAGGAAAATATATTCTTTAGTGAAAGTAGATTTTTGTTTTCCTCAAAACCAGGAAATCATTTTCTTTTTTATGAGATATTTTTCATGTTAATCAAACACTTTAAATGGTATATTTTGGATACTCAAGAGTGTCGTGTTCAAAGTAGGTATCTCATATGTTTAGTCAAATTGGTGATTTGTGGTGAGATTATTTTTTGTCTTAGAGATTGATTATTGTTGTATTCTCAATTGGTTGAGAATTCAAGTTTTAGGCATAAACTTGAACGTTGTAGTCTCGATTTATTATAGTATATTTGGCCGGAATTGTTGTGTGGTTTTTTTTCTCTACACTAGACGGTTTTTTCCACGTAAAAATTCGATATTGTATTCTCTTGTGTAACTTTGATCTTTTACTCGCATATTAATCACTTTAATTAATTGTTTGGGTTATTAAATTTATTCTTGTCAGAAGTAGTAATTGCCCAACACTGAGAAGAATGTGTCATCGTGTAGTGACAATCGCGGGACTTATTCTTTTGTACTTGTTGTAGAGCCCTCAAACAATTCACTAAATGAATAAAATATCCATATTATAAAATTTGGAACAATTATAACTACGTTATGTTTAACAACTTACGCTTTAGGTCTAGACATTCAATTAATAGAGAACAATTCGATTTTTGGTTGAACCGTCCAGACGTGTTTTTTTTTTTTTTTTTCATAACAATGGGTTTTAGTTTATATATTTTCTTAAGAATAACAAGAAGAAATTAATACATCTATAAAAAAATAAACTCAAAAATGTGAATACAAACGTACCTTACCCTTTCTTCTACCAATATGACTTGGAAGAATTTGGGCCTAGTGAACGCCCGATTGGTTCTCAAAAGCCCACATAAATTTGGCCATCGAATTTCTTGAGAATAATTGATAACTAAATATCAATGATGGGTTTTGTGAAGTACCAATTACAACATTAACTTTTTAAGAGAGTAATATTATTCATCATTATTATATTAAGTATCAATCTTGATGACAATTATATAATATTAAATGATAGATTTATTTATGGGCAAATTAGATCCAATACCCTAAAATATTAACCAATTGATTAATACCCTAATAACTAATTAAATAATTTAAAATAGTAATTAATACGTTATAAAACCTCCAAACCCCCTCCCCAAAACCAGCCAATATATCTTTCACCATATTGCCACTGCAAAGAATTAGGAGACATTTGAACACTACCCTACCTTCCAACACCACCAAATAAGTGCTTTTCAACCTCTTTCCTTTTCTCAAATTCTACTCAAATGGTACCATCAAGAGGTTCGTGGACACACCTAATGTCCTGTCGTCGTCAAAAGACCCAACCACTGGCATTTGATGTGATTTCAACATCCATTTCGGGCATGCCCCTCTTTAATCCATATGGTTTAGTCTTAGTTTCGTTTTTTCCCCAAAATTTTTGATAATTTCAAATTTGAAGTTTAATTTTTTATTTTTATTTTTTTCATTTGCAATCATAATTCTTGTACAGTTTGCATATATGAGTTGCCAACTAATAGCAATATCTATGGTAATAGCAATAGGGACCCAAGTGAAGTGCATAGAGGAGTAAACGAGGTAAGGAATGATGATGAAATCGTTGGATTGACGCTATGGAGATTGCCTTGTGGTGGGTTTGCTTTGGGCTGACTTTCGGGAGAGAGGAGGGATGTGGAGAAGCAGTTGGCAGTGGGTCTGTATATCATATTCCATATACCCTTGTTGACTTTAGTAAATAGGAACACATATCAGTTATTCTTTTTGTGTTTGATTTACCAACAATTTTTGCATACCAAATGTTCGATAAAATGTTGCAATATGAATATGCGCTGCGAAAAGTTTGAAATGACTTCAACCAAACTTGCTATGAATGTTTTGTTTTCGAGTGGTGTTTTGTCACTTTTTCGAATGTTTGCAATTTTTTTTTTACTTTTTGTCACTTTTTTTTGAATTCATGTCACTTTTTTAGTATTTGTCACTTTTTTCTATCACATTTTTTTATTGTGTTAATTTTTTTATTTTATTTCTGTCACTTTTTTAGTTAGACATATAATATTACTTTCATTAAAAAGTGAAGTGAAATACAATGTCACTTTTATTACGAAGTGATATTTGTCACTAAAAAAATGACAAATATCACTTCGTAATAAAAGTGACATTGTATTTCACTCACTTTTTAATGAAAGTGATATTATACATATTTTTTATTTATTAAAAAGTGATATTAAATGTAACATTACACTTAACTTTTTTATTAAAAAGTGATACGATTCATCCAAAAAAGTGATTAGTGTTTCGTTACATTTTTGAGTTTTTATCATTTTTTAAATTTATATCACTTTATTGAATTGATTCTAAAGTTTTGATTGGTGTTTTGTCACTTTTTTAGTCGTCACTTTTTAAATTTCTGTCATTTGATTAAACCGATTCAAGGTTTTGATTAGTGTTTTTCCACTTTTTGAATGTTTATCACTTTTTGGAATTTTTGTGCCTTTTTATAATGTTTTTCACTTTCTTCCTATCACTTTCTTAAAATTTCTCTTACTTTTTTTAGTAACAAACATCATTTTTTAATAAAAACGAGAGTGTATGTCATATTTTAATAAAAAAAATTAATACTTAACTTTAAAAAAGTGACATCGTGTCACTTTTTAATAAAAAAAAGTGACACGGTATTTTTTACTTCAAAAATACTTTTCATATTTTCATATGATTTTTCAAAAGGCCCCTAATTTTAAGAATATTTTTGTAAGTTGTCATTCATTTAAATACAAAGTCGCATGACTCATTTAATTGAATATATAAAAGATAGTCATCTAAACTAATTGTTTAGGTGATAGTTAGCATTATTCTTTTTTAAATGGTTGCAAAAGCAACCATTTACATTTCTTTTTCTTTCTTCGTATTTGTATGTATTTTCTTCCATGTCTCTTTGATATAGAGAGTGTTGAAAATTGGTTTGAAAGATAGATATTTGGTTAAGTGATAAAATCAAAACTTGGAAAAAGTAACTTTTGTGTCAACTTCGATCGAATATTCGAACTTGATCCGATTGTCAAATTACAAAAGTAAATAAACAAATTTGTTCTACTCGTCGAGTAGATCGTCATGGTGTATTTGAAATCTTAAAACTAATTTCGGATGAATGAGAAATTGTTGTTCAAAGTTGGGAAGAAAATAGGGAAAGCTGTCTGAAAAATTGACTAAAGTTGTTGCTAGCGAAAAAATCATTGCTTTTATCGCTCGAGCGATGGCGACAAGCTAGCGATAAGTGAATGATGCGATATTTGACAAGAGTTGCTGAGTTGGGGGCGCGACATTTCATTAACAACCCCTCATCCTCTATATATAGGACCTCTTGGACGTCCCAATCTACACACCAATGATATATAATCATATAGCATTCATTTTCTCTCATTTCTCAACCAAATTCTTGCATTCTTGTTACATAAATTATGGTTTTCTTCACTTGCATACCGGAGTTTGTAAACCAAGTTCTGGTTCGCAGTTCTTGTGCATTGTAGTGCTACTCAAACAAGAAGATAGTCGTTGTATCTTGTGAATTAATTGTCATAAACTGTAGGCACTGTTGATGGGCAAATTCGACTTAAGGACAAAGTATTCAACACTTGCCTCGACTTTGATATTATTTTTGCATACTGCACATTCTTTGAAGATTCATTTAGAGTACATTTCCTATAGTTACTCTGCCAAAATTTCTATAGAATTTGAAAGTTATTTTTGAAGATTTTCCGAGAGTTGTTTGTCACTCCATAATTGAAGTTTTTCCAACATAAAGTTATGAAAATTGAGAAATTTTCCATATGGACCTTCAAGTATATAAAAGGATAAAGGCAAATTCTTTTATTTAAATTGATATACTTTCAATGGCAATAATGGATGGAATCATCCAAAAGGACTTTTTGCATACGAAATTTATAGGTTCCGGGGATCAGTGCAAAGAATAAAAAGTTATGACCATTAGTGTTAATACAATGGTATACCTTCTTGCCCAAAAATTTCACACACTCGATAAAATCCACCTCTATTAATAAGAGAACTTCCCAAATTAAGAGATTGTTCGACAAAAAAATTGATCAAAATTGATAAAAGTTAGGGATCCCATTAAATATGTAATTAATATTTATTGTTAATTTTATCCTCAACTTTTTAAGTTATTTCAAAAATATAAAACTTTCCCTTTTTTTTTTTCTCCATAGTTGATTAATAATACAAATCCACTCTAATTACAAATCAGATGCATACCATTATGCATTGAACCAATCCTCTAATCTACGGGGTCACTCGTTGTTATGACACAATCTCATTTTATTCTAACTAGAGAATTGATTTCATCACCAAAAATGAAAATATATTAACTTGTTTATGAAATGGCTATCCAGACACGTAAAAGGTTAGATGTCGAATAAATGATAAAAATATATATATATAATTGATGCGAATCGAATTTGATAAAATTGTGAATCCGGTGAACTCTGTGGTTAAAATTAAATTTGTAAAAAAATGAGAATTTGAAAAAATCGGTGCCAAACATGAACTAAAAATAAATATAACGTATTTCAAACTATTTATGTACACACCATGTAAGTATCATATTGTGATATAGGAGGTCTTCAAGAAGCAACCATGCATGCGAAAGGATGTGTTGAAGAGAAAATTCGAATCCAAGTAAAAGATTCGAGTTCAAAACTTCAAATCTTTCGGCAATCTAATTACAAAAATTGTGCACATTTTAAACATTTGATTACTAAAATAAACTATACATGTTGGTGCATTAGTGTAGATATGAAAAAGATCGTGAAAACGAATGTCGACGTGTACCATCACCATACTAAAGTTTGGTCATTTTTTAATTGTGTTAATTCATGGATGATTACCAGAAGAATAATGCTATGTAGATATTTATTTACCAGGAAATGGATTTGACTTTTTATGCATTATTGCAATAACTTTTTGAAAAAAAACAAAAAGTGAACTATATTGATGTGCCGCGCACCATCACCTTCTCGAGTATTTACCATTATATAGGTTTCATCTGGGAATATTTTGAACTCGAGTAGGGTTTTTCCCGACAGAAAGAGTTGGCTTGTGGAAAATAACAAATAAATAATATCGTTGAGGTCAAAATCCGCATCAACTCTTCGTTGAACTAAAGCCATTTACTTGTGTGTCCCGCGAACTCGTTTTATAGTATTTAACAATCAAAAAGACGAAACAATAATATAGTATTTAGAAGCCGGTCGATGATTAGTTCAAATTTTTGGTAGATTTTGATATAAGTTAATAAAATATATGATTGAAAAATTAGATGATACGGTCGACTTCTACTTGACAAATTGGCCACTTGTGTTTATATCAATCTTTTCTTCTTCCATTATTTTCGTTGAGGTTAGGTCGGTCTCCATAACACTAGGAGACATTTATATGTTGTTAGTCCATTAGTGGGGCTTTCGCTTAAGCTTATAAAATTTTTCGACTTGTACTCGATATTATTATCGAGGTGACACGTTCCCTTCTTTCTCCAGGCTCCTATTTGGATTATACCAAGTATGTCAATATGACTGGGATGTAAAGTGTTATGTCAAATGCCAAGTTCAATTAGTTAATTGAGAATTGTGAGTTACTTTCTTGTTTGCTAGGTAATAGTCGAATATAGAAAAATCGGGAAAATCGGTGAAACCATGACTTTGAAGGTTTTATGTTTTTTTTTTTTTGGTTCCTTCTTGTTTTCAAATTTACTATGATTATTGGATGAGAGGTCGCTCTTGACGATCACGACTATATTTACCAATAAATTTGGGAAGGAATTATCGACTAAAAGCATTTTCCAACCAAAATTGAATAAAAATTTGTACTCTAGCTTTCATAAATGTAACTTTGATACTTATAATTGTCATCTCTGCGGTTCGAATTCTTATCAATCACTTCCTATTATTTCATGAGTAGACGTTATTTGTAAAGAGCATACTCTTTTTCTTTCTACAATATTTTTAAATCGAACATAAATTTTTAAGAGCTAATTTTAATTAAAATAAAATAAGCAGATAATTAGTTTCGTGAGTTCAATACTTTACTCATCATAATATTACTCATTTTAACGATTCATCAACTTTCGATATAAGCTAGATGAAAAGTTTTTTAGTCATCACGATGAAATTTATGAATTATTTTATTTAACCATACTCAATGCACCGTTATCTAGAAATTCAACCAAGGTTACTAATTGCTTAAAGAATAAAAACAAGTGCAATAATTGCTTAAAATATAAATCCAATTGCAATAATATGAATAGGCTGTAGATAAGGTGCTGTTTTTGGTGTCCTTTTCGTCATGTAGGAACAAGCTTAGTGTCCCGTGATATTGCACCTAACACGACACTTGACTTGAGTTGGCGGACTTGTTCGCTATTATTCCTTCTACTTTGGCTTTTTTTGATAACTTTTTTTTAGTATTTATCAATACTATAATAAATCATGTGATTAGGACGTTCAGATAATCGGCGCTTTTTATTTAGTCGAGTAGCAAGTGAAATCGAAACTCTCGAAAGCTACTCTGCAACTCAAATATCTCATCGTTTCCTAATTGAGATGTATTCTTTGTCGGAAAAGAATTTATTTGTTTTGGTTTATTCATCAATGGTGATTATTTGGGTCTGGCCCACAGTTAGTTACAATGTATATATCACAAGATGGAATGGTGACACGTGGCTTAATCTGGATGGGGGTCCTACTTGAGAAGTAAGACACTAAGCTGGCCCACAGCTATTTATCATTTCTCGGAAGGCAAATGATCCACTGCTATTGCGGTCACTTTATATAGCGTGGACGGATAGATCCGTCAAACTTGGCGGATTCATGGGGCCGCATTTTTGTGCTGACCCGATTCGTTTTCAAGATTGACCCACATTTGACCCATTTGCCAACAACATAGTTGATGGTCCAGATGGTACAAAACTTGTGAAATTACATTTTTAGTAAAAATTTACCACTCTTTTTTTTTTCATGAGTTGATTTAATAATATGTTTGAATATTCAAAATTGATTATATTGTTGAAAAAAAGTTTATGTGAAAAGCATGTGCAATGTTTATTTTAGCGACGTAAGATTAAAGAATGCTTTAATAATTAAAATGTCATTTCGATTAGAAAAATATAGTCACATCGAGTTTCCCTTAGGACCCACTAAACTAGGTCAGCTTTCTATGGAGTTCGATAATTTTTTTTTCTTTTGTATATTTTTTTATTTTCTAAAGTGATGTAAAATTTTTCAATTTTAATTACATATGATAAGAGTAGAGTATACCTTCGACAAAAATTTCAAACTTGTAAGCTACTTGTAGCTCACAATACGGTCAAGAACATTTTAAATTTTCAATTTCACGAGTATCATTTTTGAATTCATTTTAAAATCCTGATTTATTATATGACACGTGTATATACACCAATAGCCAATAGAAAACCTCCACGTAAAGAGGCAGCCACGTAGGGAAAATGCATCCGACCGCCAACTTTAGATTAAACGTGAGCTAGTAGCACTTTGCTTCTTTAGGTAAACGGGAGAATAAAAAGTTTCCCAAGAATTTATTTCTTTTTTGTTTTTTTTTATATTGGATTTTTGATAAATAAAATAAGATGGGGTTAGAAAATTCCTAACCCGACGTTCGAGAATATTTTGAGTTTACTTATGGCTCGCAAATATCTAGTTGAAGAGTTTGAGACACACCTTATCCAATTAAGGAACATGAGATTTGAGATTTAACATTACGACTTATCTCACTTTGAAAGTTGAAAATCTTCATCAATGATCCTAAAAAGATTAGATAGAGCATCATTGAAAGCTGAAAATTCATTTTTCAACATCACTCCCAATTTCACCAAGATTGCGAATCTTTATACAATTAATCTCGAATCCCATTAATCTCAATATCTACCTGATCAACCCTTTATTTTCTAAAGTCCCATAAATTATCCGATCAATTTCAAATGTTATTCAACCAACCTCACCGCTTTCAACGACTGTCTAGTCTGCTCAATCAACCTTAATCATATTCAAGTGACAGTTAGACCATACTAGGTAAACGTAACACATCTTCTTATGTGGAAAAATTCACACTCAACTTCTATTTATCTTTCCATTCACATCACTTCGTTTACCGACTTAATTATCAAAATGTTGTGACTTGTGTGAACAATAATAACTATGAAGCACAGTAAAATTAGTTAAAAAGTCGAGTTAAATACTACACTAGATAATGTTTATCTTACATGAATGTCAACCGTTAATGGGGAAATATGTAGTAAGATTTTCAAGGTCAAGAAAATATAATTATAAGATACGTGGCATTATAATCTTATCTATAACAAATTCCATATACTAAATTTTTTCACACTTAAAATACTTCAATATAATTCTAATTACAGCAATTTTCATAGTGTACCTCCACTCTATTATGTGGATAGTATACCTCCACTAGAATATGCATTTACTTTGACATTAATATAATGATACGGTCCAAGATACAAATTACAAGAAAAGGAGCAAGATTGATGCAAAAATGCTCTCTATTTTTCACTCCAAAAAAGAACAAAATTGAACATATAACGTATTATCTGTATTGTATAATATATAACGTTGATTTGTTGTTTGATAGATTGTCTTCAAATGGAATTAGATTATTTAAATACTTACTCGAGATTCGTTCGCTAGTTCTAATGAGACTTGCACGTGAACTAATTAATAGGTAAATAAATAATTTTTCTCACTCATATTTATAAGTATCAAATAAGCCACACCCAAATGTAGAAGACAACTTACTTAGACTATGTCCATGCATGATCGACCATTTTTTAACGTTTTGAGGATTTTTTTTAATCGTGGAAGGATCGACTTGTTTTGGTCCAAACACGTCCATTTAACCAACCTATTTAAAAGCAACTTTATTTCTTTTTATGCTTACTCAAAGTATGGCTTACCAAATTTTTTGCTTCTTCCACCAACAAAATCAAGAGCTATTCAAATTTTTCTTCCTTTCTTTTATCATAGATTTACTATTTTCGACATACACGTGATTATATTGTTTGTAAATATGTATCCGCGTGGTCATATACGCGTTACGTCACACCTCACTCAAAATGGACTACTCCACTCACTAATTACTATATAAAGTCCCCTCCATCGTAGCCCCATAACACTACCTTCTTCTTCTTCATCATCTTTTTCTTTCTTCTCTCTATAAGCATTGATTTTGGCCTGAAAATGGGTAACACAGATTTTGAGCGTGTACACAGTGTAGCAATTCCACCACCACAGCCATTTGTGAAGTCATTGAAGAACAATCTAAAGGAAACATTTTTTCCGGACGATCCACTCCGGCAATTCAAGAACCAGCCACCGGCGAGGAGGTTCATATTAGGTCTCCAGTATGTTTTTCCGATACTCGAATGGGGCCGGAAATATAGTTTGGAGTTCTTCAAGGCAGATCTTATTGCTGGAATCACCATAGCCAGCCTTGCTATTCCTCAAGGAATAAGCTATGCAAAGCTTGCAAATTTGCCTCCAATTCTAGGCCTATGTAAGTACTATTGTTCTTGTATTAGTTGGAAAGGACCGTAAGGTAAATCTTACAGTCTTTTTAGAGAAAAATGTTAAAATCTTTTTGACGCTTGTGCACCAAACAAGCCACTCACGGAATGTTTGGTGACTAGTTCTATTCGTGTAGAAGTATAGGTGCAGTTACACGATTCAACATTTTTAATGGACTCTTATCCTTACATTTGAGATGTCGAGTCACTTAATATCATTTAATCGACACATATATGTTGGCAATAATGACGGGTATTAAAGAAAAATAAGTTAAAATCTTGTTTATCTTTAGAACATTAGACAGGATTTAATTTTCCTTTTGTTCCTTAATTCTATCTCATCTAGCATACAAAACATGCGATTTTGATCTAGTTTTTGCTTGCTTGGTGTGCCAGATTCGAGCTTTGTTCCTCCATTGGTTTATGCAGTAATGGGAAGTTCAAGGGATCTGGCTGTTGGGACTGTTGCTGTTGGATCACTTCTCACTGCTTCAATGCTAAGTGATGTAGTGAATATAAATGAGAACCCCACACTCTATCTACATCTTGCTTTCACAGCAACACTCTTTGCCGGGCTTCTCGAAGCAGCTCTAGGCATTTTCAGGTCCGTAATACTCATGTTTTGTACATAGTATTAGACAAAACTCAACTATATAACAAACGAGAAGCTCGAATTTTTGGTTGGTTTCTGTCTTGTTTTGCACATGGCTATCTTACTAAGAATGCTTGTTTGTAATGAAAATTATTGTAGCATGTCTTGTTTTGCACATGGATATATTAACGTTAATAATTTTTTTTGGGTCAGGTTAGGGTTCATAGTGGATTTTCTGTCTCATGCAACAATAGTAGGGTTCATGGGTGGTGCAGCCACTGTTGTGAGCTTACAACAACTAAAAGGGATACTTGGCCTTAGCCATTTTACTCATGCCACTGATGTTATCTCGGTTATGCGTTCAATTTTTTCTCAAACTCACAAGGTTTCTCTCTCTATATCTCTCTCTAAAGTTTATATAACGACGACAAATTTATCAAGAATAAAATGATTTGAAGGATATATTTTTGTTGGTTGTTTACACTTTTTGTGTCTATTTTCTAACTAATATTGATTGCTCTATTGACAGTGGAGATGGGAAAGTGCAGTGCTGGGATGTTGTTTCCTTTTCTACCTACTGCTAGCTAGATATATTGTAAGTAAAATGTGTGACACGATTTTTCTATATTATTGATATTTTAATGCATCACTTTTTCCATTTTCCTCCAATGTCATCACTTACCCACTTACTGCAGAAAGTGATTGCCCCAAATCAAGTTGTATTAAGAAAAAGACAAGACTTCTATACATGTCTTTGGGAATGTTTGTAGGTATTGGAGCATAATACACCACATTCAAATAAAGGGAACGCGGCGTTCCCTTTATTTGAATGTGGTCGCGTTCCCTTTATTTGAATGTGGTGTATTATCATCCTTCTTCAATAATGGACACGTTCCCTTTATTTAAATGTGGTGTATTATACTCCAATAGTTTGGCTTATAATTTAACTCCAACATGCTTACTTTTGCTACTTTTAAGAAAAGTCATTTTCGAATGTAACCTACTTCAATTGTCCACGGACATGTTTTGTAAGCTCGACTGAATAGTATGCAATAAGGTTCAGAAAAAAAAGTTGTTTAAATTTTATTTATTGCTATGTATAATACCGTCTAATACTATGGATCGAACGTGTAGAGCAAAAAGCGACCGAATCTCTTCTGGATATCAGCAACGGCTCCGTTGACGTCGGTTATCTTGGGTACACTGCTGGTTTACCTTACCCACGCTGAAAAACATGGTGTCCAAGTGGTGAGCCCTTCACTTACTCAATAATTGGGAAACTTCTGATTAAAGAAAACTGTTTTTCATATCAAAACTTTAACCAAAAGAGGAAGGAAAAAAGCTATCGGTTTGGCAATGTTTAGACAAAGTCTTGACTGATTTTGTCCTTTGCAGCTTTTTTTAATTGTATTGTGCATGAATATGAAATATTTTACATGATTCTGCATTTGAATATATAAACAGATTGGATACTTGAAGAAAGGGATAAATCCACCATCAATTATGGATCTTGAATTTGGATCACAATATCTGACAACAGTAATCAAAACTGGCATTATCACGGGCATCATCTCTCTCGCAGTAAGTTTTATCTTTTCTTTCACCAATCTTTGTAGTCTTCTGTGGTGATAAACTTGGTGGGTGGCCTGAGGGTGGGTCCGGTATGGGACGGAGAGAGAACATCGTCTAGAGGTATCAGAATGTGCCGAGGACAAAAGGGTAAAATCCTATTGGCCTCACATACTTAGAAAAGGGCATACACGACCCGACACTCCTTAGTGGCACGGGTTTCTATATCTTATTTTTTGTGACATTGGTAATGTATATGGAAAAACAGGAAGGAATAGCAGTGGGCAGAAGCTTTGCCATGTTTAAGAATTACCACATTGATGGAAACAAAGAAATGATTGCCTTTGGAATGATGAACATTGTTGGATCTTTCACTTCCTCTTACCTCACTACTGGTATGGCTCTTTCCTATTAAGGACAAAACTACATCACATGCCCATTATCAAACAGAATTCTGGCATCTTATGTTCATATGATGAATTGAAATTTTTAAAAGTTCAAGAATCAAATTGACAAGAAATTTAGAATCCCAAAGTATTAAAATCGACCCATATTTCAAGGATTATATATCTATCTTAAGAATTAGACTTTGTAGCCATGTTGTTTGATAGAGAAATAGATTGTATTTACAGAACAACAACAAACTAAATCTTACCTCGAGACTAGCTATGAAAAACATATAAGGAATTAGAAATAGATTGTATTTAACTTGTAGAAACAAAATCGGGTTATATTATGACCAGGATTAATTACTTTGGTTATGGATTAAACAAATAATCTACACACGATATTACGTGCTTGATCCTGAGATCTAAATTACACAATATCAAAGAAAGAAACTCACTTTCCCTCGACTATGATACACCGTATGGGGCTTATCCTAATACCCTTTATATAGAAGGAAAATATTGGGGTGGTCAACGGGAAAAGTGTATATTATATTAGGCTCCGCACTTTATTACACCCCTTTGGTATCAGATTGAAGTGCTAAATGCTGCTTGTAAATTGAATTTCCAGGGCCATTTTCGAGGTCAGCGGTGAACTTCAATGCAGGATGTAAAACAGCTGTTTCTAACATTGTTATGGCATTAGCAGTGATGATAACATTGTTGTTCTTAACACCATTGTTCCACCACACCCCACTTGTTGTTCTGTCTTCAATTATAATTGCTGCAATGCTTGGCCTAATAGACTATGAAGCTGCAATTCATCTTTGGCAAGTAGACAAATTCGACTTCGTAGTGTGCATGAGTGCTTACTTTGGTGTTGTTTTTGCCGACATTGAGATTGGCCTAATCTTGGCAGTAAGAACCTACTTTTATCGAACACTAAGAGCATGAATTGTTTATGGGACTAGTGGTTTTAAGAACTAATTTTGTGTATGGAAATGCAGGTTGGATTATCTGTGCTCAGGGTACTGTTATTTGTTGCAAGACCAAGAACTTTTGTTCTTGGAAATATCCCTGAGACTAGGATTTACCGAAGTGTTGATCAATATCCAAACACGAATAATGTCTCGGGGATTTTGATACTTGAGATCAACGCTCCCATCTATTTTGCTAATGCAAGTTACTTGAGGGAAAGGTATTGTAGTCTAATTATTCTCTTGACTAGAATTCTGAGAAATATTTCATGTGTTACTAACTTATTCCTTGTAATTTTAATTCCAGAATTTCGAGATGGATCGATGATGAAGAAGATGAGATAAAATCATCAGGAAAAACGAGTTTACAATATGTTATACTTGACATGAGTGGTTAGTGATCAACTTTAGAAATACTACTGATATACTGTTCTGATGTGAACTCTAGAAAAACTTAAAACCTAAATTCAACATTTCGACTTCTTATATGATATTGGCAGCTGTTGGAAACATTGATACGAGCGGGATTAGTATGCTTGAGGAGGTTAAAAAGATCATGGATAGAAGAGGCATCAAGGTTAGTCTTCTTTATCTCTGACAAACGAAAAAAGATTTATATAGTCGACCAAGAATAAGAGTTTGTTTATCATATTGACTTGAATGTTTTGGTGCATTTGCAGCTTGCATTGGCCAACCCTGGTGGTGAGGTTATGAAGAAGCTGAACAAGTCAAAATTCATAGAAACAATAGGGCACGAATGGATTTTCTTGACAGTGGATGAGGCTGTTGGAGCGTGCAATTACATGCTTCACACTTGCAAGCCAAATTTGGCTTCTCCTGATGAACTAAAGAAATATAGCAGCAATGTGTAAATTTTTAACATGTTTGTAGAGCAAAAGCTTTGGAAGTTTGAAAAAATATGTCAAAATCAGAAACTTATTTACAAAGAGCCAAAGCAAGTTCTTCAATAAATTAAGAAAAGAAGAGTTTTCGAGCAATGGCATATTGCTCGACTATGATCGAGATCCTATTTTGTTGTTTTGTTTTGTCAGCAAAGCATTAAAACTTGTTAACCGAATGCTGGTTTAAAAATTGAATTATTAAAATAAAATACGGACACAAATAATTTTTTTCTTGCCAGAACATCTAGAAAAAAAACAAATGAATAGATAGTGAAATAATCACAAAATTTACCTCCACGACAATGATGACGTGTAGGGTGTTCCGGCTGCTCCGATCAACGAATGTTACCTGCAAAATGAGGTCAGGGCTTTCTCCCCCGTTGTACCTCCAGCGTGAGAATCAGTAGGTGCTTAAGGAAAGTATGAGGAAATTATATTGAGAGTTCAAACAGTTCCGGTTCCAAGAAAAATATATTTCTCACCTCGGGGGTATTTATAGGCGCCTGATGAAATGCCCAGTTCTACGATTTATCGTGCTACATATCCCACGTAAGCCTTCTCACTTTCCCCACGTTCTATTGTAGTGACCCCCACTCGTCATGAGGTTGGTTATGCCCACGTTCGCTGTTGGTTGGTTTCTGTCTTGTTCATTGCTATTTGTATGGTTGAGTATAGCATTGGCCGCATGGTGGTGGCTACCTGTGTGAACGTAGAGCACCCCATGGTGGTAAATGGTCTATCATGAGAATATAGAGCATCCATTGTGGTACGCGGTCTATCATGAGAGTGTAGAGCACCCCATGGTGGTGGTGATCTATCATGAGAACGTAGAGCAGTCCATGGTGGTACGCAGTCTATCATGAGAACGTAAAATACCCCATGGTGGTAGGTGATCTATCATAAGAATGTAGAGCACCTCATGGTGGTAGGAGGTCTATCATGAGAATGCAGAGCACCCCATGGTGGTAGACGGTCTATCATGAGAACGTAGAGCACCCCATGGTCTATCATGAGAACGTAAAGCACCCATGGTAGTACGCGGTCTATCATGAGAACGTAGAGCAGTCCATGGTGGTACGCGGTCTATCATGAGAACGTAGAGCACCCCATAGTGATAGATGGTCTATCATGAGAACGTAGAGCACTCTATGGTGGTGGTGGTCTATCATGAGAACGTAGAGCACCCCATGGTGATATGCAGTCTATCATGAGAACGTAGACCACCCCACCGCATACCACCCCTGGTGGTACGCGGTCTATCATGAGAACATAGAGCACCCCATGGTGGTAAGTGGTCTATCATGTCATGAGAATGTAGAGCACCTCATGGGGGGGCGACGGCCTCTAACGTGGTGCTTTACGGGGGTGCATATCAAGTAACCCTTACTTCAATGTCCATCTTGGATAATTATTGATTCCATCATATCAAGTTGTCCTCACCTCGTTGGCTATCCGGATAATTATTAATATAATCCTATATCAGATAGAAATTTGAGACGTTGGTCAGAGACAATGTGGAAAATTATATCTCTGTCCCTCTCTCCAAGCAATGTTAAGTATCATAAAAGTTTGATAATAAGTATAGTTTACAAAAAGAGTGCTATGTTCATCGTGTTTCCTAATTTAGTGCTACTTCCGTCAATTTTCAAAAACTCAACAAGGACATACAACTTTAGCCCGGCCCATCTGAAAACTCCACGTAATTTTATGCCAGAGGAAATTACAGAAAAATGTGCATTTAATTTTTCAAATTCAAAAATCAGATCTTAAATTTATTTAATAAAAAATTAGGTATTAATTGAATTTATAATTAAAACTCTTAACTTATTTCCATTCTCCCATCTCACTCTTCTCTCTCTCTAAATACATCGAGCTTCAAATATTTTTCACATTCTCTCTCTAAACCCACCCAATCGCCTCCCTCCATTCTCTCTCACCTTTCCATCGCCGCCGCCGCCTCCTTCAACCATGAACTACTCACCTTTCCGTTGCCGCCGCCCGCTGTTGTTACCTAGCCCTATTACCACCGTCAATCCATATCGTCGGCCAGGAACTTCAATCACGACGATGAAATTGTGCACGACGTGACAGAAGCTTCAATCACTCCTCACCTTTCTGTAGCCGCCATTCGTCGTCGCCGCCTAATCCCATAACCACCCTCAATCCATTTTACCCCAGAAGGAGCGTGAATCGCCGCGAGTTACGACATAGATCCACCCACTCTAGCAACTCTTCGTAGCCGAAGCATCACAACGTTGCATTGCTGCGCTGACGGTTGTTTTGTGTGGTGGCGGGGTTTGTGGTGGAGGATCTGACAATTTTTGTGGCGGTGGCTGTGGTGGTGAATTTGGCGATAGGGTGGTCTGGTGGTGGTTTTGTAGTGAAATTAGTAGTTTGTTGGTGGTGGTGGTGAGAAGGAAGATGAGGTGATGGTGGTGAAAAGATGGAGAGTATGATGTTCCTAGTTGTCGTGAGGTGGTGGTGGTTTTGGCGATGGTGGTTCAGCGACAATGATAGTGGTTCTGGTGCGCTGGAAGAGATGGTACTGTCGGAGGTCGCAAGTGTTAGTGGTGGTCACCAATTATTTGTTCGACTGTGTCATTAAATTGGTTAATTTGTGATCAATAAACAATATGTGTCCAATGAAAAAATAATTTGTGACCATGAAATTATATGTGACCTAAAAATTATTAATTTGTAATCGATAATTTAATAATTTGTGACTGATTAATAAGTTGTGATTCATAATATTTGTGATTTGTGACCTGTGACCTATTAATTTTTTGATTTGTGACATATAAGAATTTTAATATGTGACTGTAAAATAATTTGACTTGTAAATTTTTTGATTTGTGATCGAAAAATAATCCATGACCAATTAATTTGATAAAATGTGACACATAAGTATGTATACGTGATTATGAATTATATAATTTTAATTTTAATATATTTAATTTTAAAAATTAATTAATTAATTAATTAATATCTGATTTTTACAATTTTTGAACTTAAAACCTAAAAATTGATTTGGTGATAGTTAAAATATCATCCATGAATTCTTCCCTCGATGCTATTTGTATATATTTTCCGACATACAACTTTAGCCCGGCCCATCTGAAATCGTCCATTCGCCTCTCCAGTTTCAGCTAAAGAGAATAAATTCAACTGAAATCGTAAGCATAAATTCATATAAATCGCTATTTACAAACAATCTTGCTTGCCGATATTAGTGAAATTCGATGTAAGAAGTTAAAAAATTGCTGTCAATTCTCTTGTAAAAATTGCTGGGATGGCTCCCGACAAAAAACCCAAGAAAGATGATGCTAAGAAATTCAAGAAAATGAAGAACAAAACTAAGACCAAAATCAAGAAGAAGAAGAAGAGCAAGAGTGTAAGCTCAGTTCCCATGGATAACAGAGCAATTGATTCTGAATGGTGGGATATTTTCTGGCGTAGGAACTCTCCGACACTAGGTAGTTTCCCTTTTTCTTGGTGCATTTTTCAGCAAGTTAATCTTTTTTACTGTACGTTTCTTGATCTTTATTTACTGTTTCTATTTACACGTTTTCTTTGATTCTTGATAACTACGCAAAATTTTTAGCCTATTGTTGAATCTGTCATTCCTTCTGTTAATTCTTTATTAATTGATTGTAGATTTTTAGCTTTTGATTTCTCCATAAACTGTCTTGGTTAACTTATTTTGTAATTTGCAGGTTCAAATGAACCCTCCAACGAGGAAGAAGGATTCAAATATTTCTTTCGGGTATCGAAGAAAACTTTTGAGTACATCTGTTCACTTGTAAGAGAAGATCTTATTTCCAGACCACCTTCGGGTCTCATCAATATTGAGGGAAGGCTCCTTAGTGTTGAGAAGCAAGTTGCTATTGCGTTGAGAAGATTGGCTTCTGGCGAATCCCAAGTTTCCGTTGGAGCTTCGTTTGGAGTGGGACAGTCCACTGTTTCTCAGGTCACTTGGAGATTTATTGAGGCCATGGAAGAACGGGCAAAGCACCATCTCAAATGGCCTGATTCTAGTAAAATGGACGAAATCAAATCTAGATTTGAAGCATTTTCGGGATTGCCTAATTGTTGTGGAGCCATTGATGCTACTCACATCATTATGACCCTTCCTGCTGTTGAAACTTCAGATGATTGGTGTGATCAAGAAAAAAATTACAGCATGTTCGTCCAAGGAGTCGTTGATAATGAGATGCGATTTCTAGATATTGTGACGGGTTGGCCAGGAGGCATGCCTATTTCCCGACTTTTAAAGTGTTCTGGATTTTACAAACTTTGTGAAAGTGGCGAACGGTTAAATGGAAAGGTCGGGATGCCGACTAAAGGAGAGGAGATTCGAGAATATATAGTAGGTGGTGCTAATTTCCCTCTTCTTCCATGGCTTATAACTCCATACGAAGATAATGATCTTGAAATTCCCATGTTAGAATTCAATCAAATGCTTGAAGCTGCCCGAGCTGCTGCTGTTAAGGCATTTTCGGAACTGAAGGGTGGTTGGAGAATCCTAAGTAAGGTTATGTGGAGGCCTGATAAGAGGAAACTACCTAGTATTATCTTGGTATGTTGTTTGCTTCATAATATTATAATCGACTGTGGAGACAATTTGCATCCAGATGTTGTCTTGTCTGGACATCACGACTCAGATTATATAGGGCAGAGCTGTAAGCATATTGATCCGATAGGCAGAACTATTAGAGAAAACATGACCAAACACTTGCAGCATTGCAAAGAAAAGGCTTCTTGTATTCATAACATCTAGTGCCATTGCCAAGCCGACATTCTTGTACTGATCTGACCTTGTTTTATACTTAAGCTTGGTCGAATGCGTGATGTCTTCATTTTCTACTCAGTAGCATTATCATGGTTATAACGTCAAGTTGTCATCTTTTTCAGAAAAGGTGTTCATGCATTGTGATTGCTATTTTCGTTGAGATCTATGCAGAAGAAAGGACTCGAAACATATCCTTTTTTCATTTAGAGGTTTCTTGTAGAGGTTTTTCATATCTATTTGAATTTGGTTTACTCTCTGTCGTTGCATTTTCGTGAGTTCTACTAATGACCCTTTTATGTAATGTTTGAGAGAGAGGATTGAATATCACTGGATTATATCGTGAAAGAATTGACGAGAGTAGACAGTTCTAAATAAGAAAAAGAAGTTGAAATAATAAGACATTTCAGTTTCTATAGATTATAATGAATGAAAAATTGAAGAGGATATAGTTAATTGGAAAAATTTTATTCTCTTTTTACTTGTACAGCTAGATTTGCCAATGTAGGACAGATCATAGTTTAAAATTATTCATCATATCAAGTACAGGCAATTTAGAAGCATTAGGCAATTTAGAAGCATTAAACATTTACAGGTGCCTAAAGATTGTATAATATTCTTAAGAAGGCAGAAAATTTAGATATGAATATCTATAGGAAAATATGTATAAAGAAAGAAACTATGCTAATGAAGAATAGCTATTCTTCTAACATGCATATATTGTGTTGAAACCTCAATCTTCTGTGGCCGAAGGCTGAACGCATGCACAAAAATGTGATTTCTTTCGCCCGCTTGTTGTTCTTCCCATGCCATAGAGATAATCCCGCAAAAGAATTCTTCGTTTTGTCTCAGATGTCTGAGTTTTTCCCTTATTGTCCTTTTCGTCAAGTTTTAGCAAAACAAACTGTAACTTCTGTACCTCCAACTGCAACCTGCCAATTTTTTCGGACATTCTTCGTGCCTGCTCAGGGATTCTCCTCCTTTTGACTCCATCATCTTCTGAGTCGAACGAGGTCTTAACATCTGGGATAGAATTGTCTTCAATACTTTTTATCAATTTGCCATTGAGATCAAACAATTTCATGATGGCCATGTCAGCTTCTTCGAGCTGTCCCTTCAATGTCTCACATTCGATAACAGCTTTTCCCCTTTTGCCCTTCTCAGTGACTTCGAGTTTCCTCTTCAAGTCTTGAACTGTAATTTGAAGATTAGCCAATTTCTGAACATCTGAATTCAGCCTTTCCAGTACCTTGCCCTTGTTTCCTTCTTGAAGGGGGTCGGTAAATCTTTTTGAAATTTCCAACTTGTCGACACTGAACTCCTTTTCAATCAGTCCATCTGAACCAAGAGGCTCGCCTTTCTGTTTCCTTACTGATTTCACACTCTGTAAATCATGATTTCTATCACTGGTTGGTGAAATTATTTGATTATCAGGTTCGATCTGTTCTCTCCTGCTAATTCCATGAGACGAACTTTTGGAAATCTGGTCGAGCAAGATGTCTTTCGTCAGAAGTGTCCTGTCTGCCTCGGAGATTTCAGTTGATGACTTCAAGTTTCTCCTATATAGTCTGCATTCTGATTTTAACTCCTCGACTTGCCTTGTTGCATCCTCCAGTTTTGCATGGAGATCAACTATTTCTTGAGCCCTTAGCTGATATATTTCAACTGCTGCCTGTTCGATAGCTTGAATCCTCACCCGCAGATTTTGCAAGTCTGAAACTGTGTCGGGCACCAAGGGGTTTTCATTTTCGTTCAGATGGTTTCCAACGAGACAATTCCTCTCTTGAGAACCCTAGAAATGACCAAATAAGAGGAGTCCAGCAATTAGTACAAGTAATGCACGTGGAAAATGCAGCCAGCAACTTCGATGTATAGAAATTGTAGCCATGTAAACCTGGAGATAATCCTAGGAAATGAAGGGAAACTACTATTTTGCAACCATCGCCGTACCATATCTCATGACAAAGTTCAATACTGAAATTTGAGAAACAGAGTATACTTCTCAAAAATATCAAACCCAACCGGGATCAGTATGATGGCTAATAGCAAATCGCAAGAGAATTAGAAACTTACAAAAAGAATGCAACAGTAAGCAATTATTATGTGTAATCCATTGTTTCTCACTCGTGTTCACTCAGAAATGTCGTAACAGCACAGGAACTATTTTCAGGAAAACCCATGTCTAAATCCTATAATCTACACGAGATTCCAACCAAAAGCATGTGCTATATATTCAGAGTCAGCTATATTACGACAAAAAGATATGTAGTGCAAGAATATCTCTGTTAAAGCCAAGAGGAACTAATTAAAAAAGTCAAAACTTATGGCTCTAGTTAGCTGTGCTGGATCTAACTATAGTATGACCAAACATTTTAACATCAAGGTAAACTTCTTATTTGGTTAAAGAAAATCTAAGTATCCTAGATTGGTCTGTCAGTAATATGAATGGACTCATGTTGGAGTTTGAAAGGGAGACAGAAATAAAGAATTAAAAATTGAATTACTAACAGACCAGGCTGCATTGAAACTTAAGAAATGTTTTCATGTCAGTCATGCCACCTCACACTTGCCGAATCATGCACACGCCTTGGACAATTTTTTTACGAAAGAAAGCTAAATATAGGTTTCGGATGTTCAAGTAAAAATGGAATTTATTTAAATATTCAGATAAGCAATGAATGTCGAAGGATATGATTTCTATAATTTGATGTTCATCTAATTTGTTATTTTCACCTTTTATTGGATAGTGCTTTATGTTGATTATTTACTTGTAAAATTTCATCACATAAAAGTAGTTTATATCTAAATTAATCTAACATGAGTATTTATATGTTCTTTAATTGCCATTTCTCAGATGTGACTTGTCATAATTTTTCAAGAATTCCCTAATTCTATGTTCTGTCATGCAGTGTCTCTGCAAGCCACTAATTCACAACTTTTGTAGCCAGTATGATGCATACTTACTAAGACATGGATGTACAAGTTTTAAAATGGCTCATTAATTTAAGCATTAAAGAACTATAGTTTTCATGTTCTGAAAACACTATATGTAAACTAGGTACATATATGTAGAATAATAAACAATACCTCCATTTTCGTATCTTCAGAATCTTGAAGCTTGACAGGTAAAATGATATTCTTCTCCAGGGATGATATAGATTCCTCCAAGGAAATTACTGCAGGGCCGTATGCAGCCAATTGAATTTTGAGACCTTCATTTTCATTTATAGAGTCGACAGAAGTTTTACACATTTCATGGAACTTCTGCTGATAAAGAAGCTGACTGACTATGGATATATGTAATTGATCGAACAGCAATGCAGCCTCAATCTCCCACATCTCAATCTCAGATATTTTCTTTTGTAGCTCAGAATGCAAATTCTCCTCTCGGGTTTTGCTAATGTCATGCTCTCCACGCAATTTGTGCAGATAAAGTTCCAATACCTGACTTGCTTCACACAGGCGATTATTCTCCATACTCAAGTGGTCATTATCTGCAGATAGTTTGAGAATCTGATTTTCTTGACCTTCTCCAATCATCTTAAGTTCGTTGGACTCCATCCTCAGATCTTCCACAATTTTGGTCAACTCTAAATTCTTATTTTCCACTAGATTCACCTTTTGTTCTGCTTCCTGATGTTCCAATTCCTTCTGATTTAACATTTTCTTTCCATTTTCAACCTCGTTACTAAGCTTATCTTTGACAATAGAGATAATCCTCAACTCCTCCTCTGTCTTCAACAATCCTTCCTTGACATTAGCATTTTCCATTTCCAATTTTTCCAACCTCCCTTCTGTTAATCTTAAGTTTCCCATGAGATCACCATTGACATCATGAAGTTTATTTAGATCAGAACCAAGCTGTCTTAATAGCACAAGTTTCTCGACAATACAGTCTCTAGAAATGAACGAAAGATTATCTAGAGTCAACACTTCACCAAATAAAACACAATTTTCCTCTTGTAAGATATCTTTCTTTTGCTCCAAGAGTAGGAGCTCATCTGTCAAGAATCTTCTCTCTCCACGGAGGTCTATATTCTCTTTATGTAAAACCTGACAAGCATCTTGCATGTTCATTAACTTCCTACGTAGATCCTCTATCTGAGCCAGTAGTGCTTCCTCTTTGCAATCCCCGTCATTTAATTTGGACAATAACTTTTCATTCGTCTCATGGAGTTCATGGAACTCACTCTGCAACATTAAGAACTGCTCAGTCTTGATCTTGAACTCATGCTCAACAGTGTTCTTTTCCAGCTCGAGATTCTTTGCCTCTAGTCTTAGTTGCCCAATCAATGTGACGAGAACTGACAATTCAACCGTCTGCTGCTGATTTGCCATCTCAGCTTGGTGGAGGGATTTCTTCATATCTTGAACTTTACTCAACAATTGGTTGAGACAGATATAGTCTTGCCCATTTTGATCGTTGCACGGGTGGCCTTGAACAATGTTGAGTGCTTTCAAAACATCATAAGTTCCCTCCCTCAGACTAGTAGCTTGATTAAATAAGGATTTGATTTCAACGCTTTGCTCAACATTGTTTTGTTCTAACTTTAAAATCAGCTTTTCTGACAAACTGGATTCCTCCAAGAGTTTCTGATGCTTAATTAGCAAGGAGTAGCTATTTTCTTCTAGATCATGGACAGTCTTACGCAAGACAAATGTTTCAATATCATAATTTAAGGCATTATCCAGCATTTCTTCAAGTTCTCTCTTTCTCTGTTGAGATTCTTCCTGCAAAAGCTCCATCTCAGCTCGGACGGCAGTGAATCGTTGCTCGTTCTTTTGGACGAAATTGGCATGTTTTTGCCTTTCTACGTCCAATAAAATCTGCAGCCCTTCTAATTTTCCATGAGTGGATTCCTTCTCCTTCTCCAGAGCCATATATTTCTCTTCCAAATCTCCATAAACTTTACACATGTCATCTAGCCTTGTCTGGGTGGTTCCCAACTGAGAACTTATGTCATCCCTTTCACCGATCAGCACAGCCTTTTCCTTCTCGAGTAATTGGTATGAATTTTCTAAGCTTGTGGATTCAGCCTTCAAGGCTTGAAGTTCATCGTGAGCATCGGAAAGGGAATTCTCCAGAAAAGAGTTCTTCTCCAAGAGTTTTTGCAGATTCTCACTAGTCACCTGTAACTGAGTCATGAGAGTGGCCTTCTCATCAAGAAGGGAGGATTTTTCCTGTGAAAGGGATTGGCAGGATTGCTCCAGTGCTTCCATCTGTCTTCTGATTACCCCTAGTTCAGCATTTAAGTCTGATAATGAGGTTTCCAATATGGAATTTTTCTCAAGAAGCTGCTCCAGTACTTCCAGTTTCTTCAAGAGATTTACTTTCTCATTTTGTTCTCTAGAGCAAGTTTCCTTTAGATTTAAATTCTCATCCTGCAATTCCTTAACTGACAATTCCAAGGACCTTGGGTTAATGCCTACTGCATGCACCTGATCCAAAAATGAAATGTGATTCTTGTTCAAATCATTTAGCTCTTCTTTCAGACAGTATATTTCTTGCTGAAGAGCATTTCTCTCATCAAGTCGAAGCTCAACCTCCTCCTCAAGTTTCCCGTTCCTTCCTTTTAAGCCAGTGATGTCATTTTCCATATCATTTATCGTCAATGCTGAAGATTCATTGATCTCATTGAGGTTCTTGTTTTCCTCCTTAACCTGTAGAACTTCATCTTGCAAACTCTGATTATGGGACTCCACGGTCGTCAAAAGTTCAGCCCTCCTCTGCAGTTCTGAAGCCAAAGACCTCAGCTCTTCCTGAGTTTGAGCATGCAAGTGCTGCAAAGTTTGAAAGGCAGTTTCAGCCTCCACGAAACGCAAGCGCTCTTCTTGTATGCAAGCCCAAAGTCTTCCCAATTCATTATCCTTCTCAGTAAGTTCTTGAGTTTGAGTTCCCATCTTCAACATCAAAGATTCCAACTCAGAGTGAAGTGACTGGTTCGATCTCTCTAATAGAAGACATTGCTCTTCAGCACCCTTTAACTTGGAAACTCCATAATCGATCTCGTCGTTAAGCCGTTGGGCCTCCTCCTGGACACCTGTGAGTTTTTTCTCTAGACACAAAATTGTCTCTAAGCACTGCTGGTATTGTAGAGTTGAAGCTTCCTTCTCCTCGGTCAATTTGGAAACGGTTCGCTTTAGAACTTCAACTTCACTTTCTGCTTCTTCTGCTCTCTCTTTCAGCCTTCTAGCATCTTCTTCAGTGAGTTGTAATTTGTTCTCCAAGTTCGAAATCATCTCCAAAGATCGCATGTAGTTATCGAGAGCTGTATCCTTTTCAACAGCTACCTTAGTAAGCTCATCTTTCAAGGATCGTGCTTCAGTTTCTGCTCTGCTAGATCTTTCGTTGAGTTCCTCCAAATCCTCTTGGGCACTAGAAAGATTTTTCTCTAGATTAGATATCTTGTCCAAGCAGTGGTGGTACTTTTGGAGGTTAGCTTCCTTTTCAGATTCTGATTTAGACAGTTCTTCCTTCAAGATAACAGCTTCATTTTCTGCTTTGTTTGCACGATCACTGATCTCTCTGGAAACTTCTCGGGCATGAGCGAGATCAGATTCAAGACTGGACAGTTTATCCAAACTCTGTTTGTACTGCGCAAGGCCAGCTTCCTTCTCAGCTTCCAGTTTGGCGAGGGCTTCCTTCAAGGTAAGTATCCCCTCAGATTCACCCACTTTGTCAGATCTTGATGGCGTTTCTTCCTCGACACACTGATTCTCAGAGTCCTGCATCCTTTGCACTTTCTCCTCTACCTCATCAAAATTGAGACCCTTTCTCACTTCTACATTCCTTCTGGTTACAGAATCAGAATCAACTTTGAATTCTCCATTCTGTTTGATAGCATGAGAATTGGATGAATTCAGAGCATCCATTTGCAGACCATCCTCCTCACACAGTGCACGTGCTGGGGTTGAAATCTCGGGCGTTCTGGGTTCAGTCCCAGAAACAGAACTTGCAGGTGAATCATCAGTAAATAATTGGGGGACTTGATTCGGGAAAGCTTCTGACATAGTCCGGTGTGCATGGCGAATGACACCAGTTGCATGGTCATATCTTTCTGCCAATGCGCGATATGCTCTGTAGAATTCCTCAACATGCTTCATAAGCTCTGGACGTTTCTTATAGTACATTTCCGCCCTCCTTGCAAATGAATCTGCGTCTTCTTCAATGAGCTTGATCATTGTTTTGACTTTGGAATCCATATCTGTTAAAAGTATAATAAAATTTTCATTAGAGAGCCCCAGCAAGACACACATAATCATTCAAGCATATACAATCCAATTCACTACATATAATCTGGCAATCAATTTGAAGACCAAGGTTCTGCAACTTTTCTCCTGATGACTTGCATTGCAAAACATATACACCCCTGTTAATGGGACTTGAGTGTCATGAGGTAAAAGAAAAGGAAGTATGTGATTTCCTTCATCCAATTGATAGCAGATGAAGAAAAGAATGAGCAGCATATACCTCCCAACTTCAATTCTTCTACTTTGTGCGAGTTCGTAGAAAACGAACTATGCAAAATGGCAATTAGCAATCATCAAATTTGTCAATCCAGCATAAATTTCATTAGCAAGCAAACATACAATCAGGATATCAGGTCTTGATAATCTGGCTCGTGATTTTAATTTACTCTCTTCTTAGTTGATGTTTCCTGTTGGTGTACTTGCAAACTTACAAAGTATGTGCAAACAGCAAATGTTCGTCTTTTTAAATTGTACAATTGAAAGAAAATAGAGTAGATAAATAGTAATTTCTTCTCTTGAAAGATCAATTTGAAATCTAAGCTATACCTGTGAGATTCTCCTGAAGCCA
Organism: Fraxinus quadrangulata; assembly: GCA_903798255.1. Taxonomy (NCBI): domain Eukaryota; kingdom Viridiplantae; phylum Streptophyta; class Magnoliopsida; order Lamiales; family Oleaceae; genus Fraxinus; species Fraxinus quadrangulata. Next base: position 147,839 of record CAIGRB010082314.1, on the reverse strand, counting down.
TTTTGAATTTTTTGGGCTAATATGGCTGTCCCACCACCACGAGTACATCCGTCTAGAATCAGACTGCAACAATTTCGCCATCTTTTCTGATGTGAATCAAACTCAGAAATGAAAATATTGGCAAACAAATAACACAGCACCAGAATAGAATGAAACGAAATCTCCGAGCATCCAATCCAATATTAATAGTCAGAATTGAGTACTCGGCCTTTCAGTATCTACACCTGGTCAAAAGTGAGCCAAAAAAATTATTAAATAAAATCCAAAATTATTAATTACTATATATAACTATAGAAAAACTGAAGATGAAAACAAAATTCAAGTGCAGTATAATTTACCACATACAAGGGCAGTCTCCCGAAAAGTTCATCAAAAGTTTACCTGATCAAACAGAAAGCACAGACTGTTAGATCGCGAAAAAAAAAAAAACCATATGCTCAAGCGAATCACAAAACTTCAGACAATTTTTCAGATCACCTACTGCGCCAACATCGAATCACACAGACTGAAATATATAGAAAAGAAGAAATAAAAATCTCATAATATTCTAAAAAATTATCAGAATTTCATCAAATAAAAAAAATCAGAAAATTAAGATCGGATAATAAACACTATAATCATCAAAATTCGTTGAAAAAAATGCAAAAATAAAGTCATAAAAGTATCAAAAGAGTCGAATAACCAGTCATACTATATTTACATCCAGAAATACATACAAAACCGTATAACAAAGTAACCTAACTGAACTATACATAAAAGAAACGTATAAAAAACTTACTCAAAAGAAATTAAAACTGGAAATTAAGATAGTAAATTCTGATCGTTAGCCATAGCTAAAAAAAGACAATTCAGCAGCTTTACTTTCCAATTTTCTTTCTCTACTTACCCCATTTGCTGTTCAGAACTCTCTTATCACCTTCTCACTCTCTCTCTCTCTCTCTCTCTCTCTATATATATATATATATATATATAATTCTGTATGAGTGTTTTTAGGGTAAAATTCCCTTTGTTATTGTGTATATATTTGTATGTATATGCTGGGGTTGTGACATTGACTACAATAAAACAGCGTTAAAGAAAAAGAAAAGGACAAAATGGGGAAACCTAATTCCAATGTGTACTCTTTTTTGTCTCTTCCTCTCTAAGGAAGGAGTTCCAGGCATACTTAATTGACAATATTGCCCTTGTTCATTTCCATTTTCTTTGATTCCCCAAAATTCTCTATAAATATATTGATAGTCCAACGGATCAAGATCGTAATCACCGCTAAATCTCTCGATTGACACGACAGTTCAATAGAGATATAAGTTCAATCGAAAATCCTTACGGTGAGACAGAGTATCTATCTCGATTCATATGCTTGACCATTTACATTAATCACTGAACATTTTAAGTATTATAATTACGTCACATAAGAAATAAATATCGACCCGAGCAAGTGAACGAGGAAGCTTACCATTCAATCATTGATCAGTTATTTAGCTAGCAAGATATCAACGATCTAACTACTAATCTTGATTGCAACACGCGAACTTTCATCTCACAATAAATAATATATTCAAGAATAGCAAAATCCATTTAGGAAGTAACTTGAGCGAATAATTATTGTTTAATTTAGTTGAATTTAACGAAAGAATTAAAAATTGAATAAACTTTTCAACTATAATCAGAATAACAAAAAATGTGCTATGTAATTTAATATATGAATATAAGTTAGTGAGACTGAATTGAAAATTAATTAAAAGACAAAAAAAATGTATTTATTAGGAAAAAAAAAAGTCCAAAACCTCCAAAAATTCTTTGGGGGCATTATGACACGAGTGACCATGTGATTGTGACCTTATTTTTGTCAAAACTCAAGCTTTGATCAAATCATTTGGTATGCTTTTCTTTGTTCTTTGTTGCAATGACCCTTTTATCTATTGGAAAAGCTGTGGAGGGCAAATAAGTAAATTTGGGGTCATTCTATATTTATTGTGGAAAAGTGGTTGTTGGGGGTGGCTTGGGCGGTGGCCACGATGGCCGTCAGTCGTCATCCATTACAAGACGGGCTGACAGGTGGATTCGTAAGAAAATTTGGCCCACGTTTATCAGGCTTTCGGTTGTTTGTTGCTTTGTTGTCAATACAAAAAATAATATAAACAATAATGTACATCAATCATGAATAATTTTTTTTACTTCAATATGTAACTAATAGCTTTGGTAAAAATTTTGAAAAGTTAAAAATCAATTTTAAGATTAAAAGGTTATGGATCAATTTTTTATTTATCCATAGTAAATAAATAAATTTGAAGACCAAGAGAGCAAAATTTCCAAATAAAATATCATTTTTACCTTTAAAAATAGTATTTTACCTCTAGGTTTACTTTCCTTTGGGTTTAATCAACATCTTCATCTTGGTCACTTCTAATATCCACATCTCCATCGAGAACTCGAGATCGTCTTTAATACAATTTGCTATCTTTTTGTTTTCACATCTCCGCCAATTATTACTCCTTTCAAATTCTCTATCATAACCCATGTATTTGGATGAAGGCAACAACAATAATTGCCAGACCGTGGTCATATTTTCTAAAAATTTATTTTCAAATACACACTCTCTCAATAAAATAATTTTACACATAAAATACAAAAAAAAAAGTCTTTAACTTTTAATTACAAATTCTAAAAAAAAAAAATTATTACAAAATCTATTCTTTCAAAAAAATAAAATGAGCCTAAACAGATCTTAACATTCATCTATTTCTCGTTTATAAACATCATAATGAACAATTCATAAGTACTATTCATTTCTTCATCACTTATATTTATTTAAGTTATTTATAAACACTTCCAAAATATGGTCGTGCGAAGGGAATGAAAGAATGATAGTCGGAGGGAATTTTCCACTCGAAAGTTATTGAAAATAATTATTAGGAAATAAATAATAATATTAAAAAAATTTACTTTTAACTATTTGTAACTAGACACAATGGGCATATAGCTATCAGCAATTATAACCCCTCTTACAAATGTGTCCTACTTAACACAAAAGCTATAATTGGCACGTGTGGCACCAATTATTTTTTCGCTGTCACGCTTTGGATTTTAGCAACCGCATTATTTTTTGATATTTATAATTCAACTACCATATGCTATGAAAATTGAACACATATTCATGCCTTTTTCCCCACTTAAGAAATAATTCCGTTTGATCGAATCAACATGTGAGGAAAAATATTGTCCAATTCTGTAATAATCCGCTTCATTGAGCAAGCTACACGTTACAATTCTCAGAAAGGAGATGTCTGCAATTGAATTAGGATATGTAGATAGAAGAATAATCCTACAGTCATGTTCACGAATACTAAACTTTACTCGTTCTCGAGATGCACTAGGAAAGGGTTAGAGTTCCAAATTTCTATCGCACGATACGACACACAACCACATCACGTTGAACATGCTAAAATGCCTATGTGACATCGTTTTAAACCCTAGTTTGATTTGGATAAAAAAAATTAAAAGTTGATAAAACGTACGGTTAAAAAATTGTTAAAAGTCTGGCACTTTTAGAAATCAATAGAAATTATAGGGTAATCATATTACGGTATTTGTTTGTAATAAACGATATTTTGATAATGTATTCATTTATATTATTTATACGATTTCTCCTTTCTATCGCTTTTGTGCAATTAGTTGATTTGATTATAATAAAAATTCGTGAGAATTTTTTCTTTTAAATATTATTTACTTCTTGATATTCGTTAGCAAATCAACGACTTTGAATATTTTGCAAATTTCCTAAAATGAGTGTCAAATTGGCTGAAAAACCTTGCCACGAGGAATAAGCCCTAAGCCCTAAATTTCTTAATTTTCTCCGTAAACCCTTAAAATCTATTAATTTCAAGAATTGGTTCATTAACCTTGGCCATTCGTTTCATGGCAGCACTTGTTGCAATTTCTGGCAGCGAATAATGTCAGTACCAGCAAGACTCTTGGCAACGAAACTACGTCGTCGCGTTATACTATTTCCACCATCACTCTTCCATTTATACACTCATTTATCCTCCTCTCCTTCAAATTCCTTATTCTCCAGCTCATCGCATAATCATCGTCATGGTCATCAAAATCTCTACTTTCGAAACCCCCAATTGTCGTTCTCTCGCTCCTTCTCTGCACAGCCCGATATCTCCGATTCAGGGGAGCCTATTCTTCCGGTTCGTGCCCTGATTTCAGTGCTAGACGCTTATCAGGATTTCACTGGCTTCCCTTGGTAAGCACTACTCTTTAATTTGTGTTGTTGCATTTTATATGTTGAGTTCATGTATGGGTTTTGATGTAAAATTATTCTCATTTTTCTTAAAGTTCACTACTTTTGCTGGAAAGAATACAAGCTAGCATTATGCAATGGTTGTTGCAAAATGTGCAACCGCACGTATTGTTTGTTATACCTCTGAAGTTTGTATAATTGGAAGGGAATTGAAAATCCTACCCCCTTTTTTCTCTCGACTTATTCTAAATCCTTTTGCACTTATTTTGTATTTTAAGCAGTTTTGTTAGACTACTTTTCCTTTTGATTTTCTTGTAAACTATCTTTCTTTTTGACGCATTATCTGTGAAACTATCTGGTTTATCTACGAGAGTGATGTTATTGTTAGATATTAAAATTGACTAACTTCTTTTGTAGGTGGATAGTAATTTCGTCATCCACGTTGATAATGAGACTCTCGCTGTTTCCCATAGTTGTCTTGCAACTTAAAAAGTTGAAGAGGATTGGAGAGCTGTTGCCTAAATGTAAGTATTACACATTCTTTTGATTGATTAATGCTTTTATCTAAGGGGACACCTTTTTCGTTTATTGAACTAATAAGAAAGGGGATAGAGGCACCAATGAGAATGGAAATGCTTCTCCTCTATTATTAACTGCATTATGCTTCCATTGGATGGCCCCACCTTTTGAATCCCTGCCATACTGCATTCTGGGGGGTACAACTTTATAGGCAGCAAGTGTTAGTTTTACTTTCAGAGTCATTTATGTTCTCTTCTCTTTTATTTACATGATCCTAGAATCTCTAATGAATATAATTGAATCTTCAAAATGTAACTTAATATCCTGTTCTTGTGAATTTTGTTAAGTGCCACCCCCATTGCCACCACCTCTCTCAGGACAACGTTTCAGAGACCAAATAACGCTTTTTTGGAAGGAAAAACAGGCAGCTAGGTGTCCTTCATTTTTTTGGTTCTTCTCATCAGTTGCTGTACAGGTTATATTCCTCTTCTGTTATGCTGAGATGTTATTTTCCATAATAGTTGATTCTTTCACTGATTATGCTACCAGTGATGGCAATATATTTTCTTCTTACACAATAATATTGGGCTGTGTAATCATGCAAGTTCTTGAAGATTTCAGCTCATATTCCAACTTCTGTTTATACCTACTGTAAAGATTTTATAAACTAATAGTATGTAGGCAAAAGGTTCATTTTAAGAAAAAACTTGCGCAGCATAGCTGTTTCTGCTTAAGAGAATTGTAGATCAATAGTAGCTGGAAAGGAGGCGTTCCATCCTTTCATTTTTTACTTTGGTTATCTGTTACGAGAATAACTTCTACGTTCATGAATTATAGTGTTGATGACTGTGAATTAAAGTTTTATAAAATGATCACTAATTGCTTGAGTTCCAAAGTGACATTTTAAGCATGATGAGTAACATCCTAAAAGTTTTGTGCTGCTTTACTGATGCTCTAGAGGAAGAAAACTGTCCTCTTATTTTGCAATCACTTGAAAGAAACACAAATGGTTTTTATTTTTATTTTTAACGGCAGAAGAGATTACAAGGGACAAAGTTGGTGACTTTTTAAGTTAATAATTAGGTAATACAGCTTAAAATGCTGCAGTGTGAATGGTAGATGCCGTATTTTATGCAAATTGGGGCTTTATAAGAGCTTCTCCTATTCTTTTATGTTTTGGGCACTAGCTTGCGGAAATACAGTTCTACATTTTTTCCTTTACAGACTAGAAAAATTGAGAAGACATCAGAAAGCAACATTTTTCTGCAGCTCTTACCTGTGTCTTCCTTGAAAACATCAGATTGATCATGTAATGGTTTTTAATTTAATTTATTTTTTTTTAATTCGCAGGTCCCTTGCTTTTTCTTGTGGATCATGAGCATTCGAAGAATGTCCCTGGAGCATCACTCTGGTTTTGATTGTGTAAGACATTGAGATACCTGATTTATAATTTGCTCGTACAAATTTATGTGTTATTATCGATTTTGGTGCTTAGATTTATCAGCTGGATGCTTCTTGTATTGGTTTTGAAATCTTGCACTTATTATCGAAACACTAGCGTATGCTGATATCATAACAGAAGCTAAAATTGTATAGTTGCTTCCTTTCTGGAAAACTTTGTAAATCGCATTTCAACATCTTGCTGTTGAAATTAAAAAACCGTAAGTTGCCATTGTTTTGTTGCAACCTTGAAATGCAGGATGCTTTCAATTTCATCCATCTCATCGTGCAGCATTGAAATGTAAATTGCTGCATCTCAGCCTGTCTATTGCAGTCTGAAACTAATCACTAGTGATGCTCGATGGATTACAAAGGGCATCATAATTTATAAAAATGTTTTGAATTGGAGCAGTATCAATATGAAATAATATGATATTTATAAACCAAATTGTCTGGCATAGATCAAGGGGGAACTAATTCCCAATTATGCTGTATGTTCAGCAGTGAAGCACCAGCTGGCTCATCTCTGTTCTTTCTGTAACGATAAATCCAATTTTACTCATTTGTTCCTCTCAAATTCAATGATTTATGTTTATTAAGTTATCGAGACCAGACGGTTGTGTACACCAGCATACGAGGCTTTATTGGAGAATTATTTGCTAAAATACGAAGCCAAAAGTTCCCATTATCTGATAGACTTGGATATTATGATTAAGGGTGTACAATATATCTTCATAAAATGTTGTTAACTGCTCTTTCCAAACTAGTTCGACGTGACGTGTGAGTGTGCAAACTATGTTCTTTGGCGGTTTGGTCTAGCACTCGTGAACTGTAAGATATTTTTTAAAATGATATATTACAGTTTGGAATGTTGGAATTATCTTAATGATCATATGAAATGATCTCTGACTAATTCTTTTGTCATGCCTTGTCCACTGGATAAAAATATGGTATGCTTGCTGAGCTGGTACCATTTTAATCATTTTAGGCTCTTGATACTTAGTTTATCTGCAGATTCCGGAGACTAGCTTTGAGCATCTGGATTGAGTGCCTAGCATGTTGTGAAATGTTATGGATTGGATTTCCTTTTTGGGTTTTAGGTGCTTTTTAATATGTTTTGGTTCAGAGATACAACCACTGCATGTCCTTTTTGGGTTTTAGGTGCTTTTTAATATGTTTTGATTCAGAGATACAACAACCAAATGTTTTCTGCTTCATTGACGAGTCTTTACAGTATTCATCTGCTGGACCACTGTTTAAGGTTTGGATTATAACAACCACAAACAAGGAAGCCAACTGTATTTAACTCTATGAATTCTTTCTGTCGTGTTTTCTGTCCTATTTTTCCAATTTTCGATAATTAGAAAAGTCATAAATCATACTATTATGATTAAGAATCTTCCTATGTTGTGCTGCTTTGATGATTTTTACTTTAATTAGAATTTTGATAATCATCTTCAAGTTTCTTTCTGTGTTGCTGGCAAATAATCCACGAGGTTTTATTTTACAGGGAGGAACTTTATGGTTCCAGAACTTGACTGAATACCCACATGGTGGTTTGGGGCCAATCTTCCCTTTAATGATTGCCGGTTTACATTTCGCTAATGTTCAGGTAGAAGCTTTTGTATATTTTAAGGAATGGTTCCAGCTTCGTGGTGGTAGATGCGTTTGTGGTGTTCAGGGAGATTTTCTAATGAATGCACATTAGCATGAGTAACTGGGTTTTCCTACTTCCTAATACTATACTGTCAATATGGTCTTTTAGGTTTTTAAGGTACTTAAAACTGGTGGATATGGGTTATTGCCTAGTGGCATGCACCATTTCAATGACCTTGCTCCTTTGCTTCTCCAATTTTAAAACCTGTGGCTTCTGTCTTGAACTTTTCCTTTTCCATTCAAATGAATGAAATAAAAGTTTTTAGATCTTCGAGTAATTTTTCCTGCGTTCGGTCACACATTATATAAGTATAGATTAATACTTAATTGGAACATTTCTAATCTGCTGTGCAATAATTTACCTTACTAGAGCATGTTTGCCAAGCTTCAAAAAATAGTACTTTTTTGGAAACTAAGTACAGATTGACTTTTTAAAAAGCAAGTTCTTGAACCTTTAAAAAAAATCCTACTTCTGAAAAACCTTAATTATGTTAGGGAAAAATGTTGCTTAGAAGTAACTTTTAATCTTAGCTAGATCTATGAGTGAAACTGAAAGTGGTTATTCTGATTACCAGAGTGCATGATCACTGCTCTGCATACTGACTCTGGATGCTCTCTGAGTTTCCTCTTTCCTGTTATGAATTTCTCTAGGGTGTTCTTACCCAATATTTCATAGTCTGAGCTTACCAAACCTGTAGATTTTGTTACTGAAACTGCTGATCTGTGATCTAACATGTAGTTAATTTATTCTTTTCTTGCCTGTGTCCTCTGCATTAGAGCGTTGAATCTTAGTTCTTGTTGGATTAGCTGATTAATGTATATTAAAGCTTTTCTTCTACAAATTTTCAGATTTCTTTTCAAAAATCATCACTCCAAAGGTTGCCTGGCATCGTGGGAACGCTAGCGAAGGTGGGTTCATAAAATATGTACATGTGCTTCCTCTCTCTCTCCACCCCCCGGTCTACACTGTCCCTTCCTCATTTGGAGCCTTTATGAGCTGATGGTAGAAGATTTCATAAGATCTACAACACAGCCCATCCATCAGAAGCAGCTATCTAACTCACTGGTCCATACTGTACAAGCTAGCAGATTAGGGATTCCACACCCTTCTCCAGGAAAGCGGACTTCAATGACGAGAACACTAAACTGCTATAGCATCTTTATTTGGTTTGAACATAATACCAAAAATATTTCATAACGGATGCGGAGCTTCTCCCTATATTGCATATCGCTTTTGGTTCACCAAATACTGCATCGTTACAAATGTGAAGTTTTTGTCTAAGAAGATATTTAAGGTCAAATGTGATTTCCGCATTAGGAGAGGAGAAGCAAAACGTTAAGATTTCTATTAATTATTTTCCTTTGTGACATATTTTCAGTAATGCTAATATTTGGATCCTTTTTTTGCATTGTAGTATTACAAGATTTATTTGCAACTGCTGACAATGCCTATTATGTTCATCACTTTCAATGTTCCCCAGGTAAGTTGACATTCTATCTTTACATTTTTATGTTAAGGTATACCCTTAATTTTGTGAATACTTGATTGTGGCATTTCGATCACTTGCATTCAGGATCTGTGGTTTCTTCCTCTTTCTTGCAATGATCAGAAATAATAGAATTGAGGCATCTGTAACCTTAATTTCGTGTACATGCATGTGCATTTGTGCTAGTTCCTATCCACAAATTGCTGTCATGTTTTCCAACCTTTGTAGCACAGTTTGGACTTAATATCTGTTTTCATTCTTTGCAGGGAAGTTTGGTTTACTGGCTTACAAATAGTTCTCTAACTCTGATACAGGTCTGTACTGTTATTATGTTTTCCAACATAAAGATGCTATGAAATCCATTGACATTTTGATCTTCCAAGGGAAGAATTTGTTACTAACATCCTGAATTGGATGTCATACTATGGCGTCTACACCATGTACTGGCCTTGAATTATTTAATTCTTAATCAATTGATGTTCAGATTCACAATGGCTCTACATGATACTGAACAAAAACTATTTTTGTAATTTTTTAGTTTTAGAAGCTTCCAATGTTATGTCGCTGATGCGAACTCTCACTGAATCATCATCAGATCTTACCTTTCTCATTGCCAACCTAATTTAATCCTCGTATAGTTACTGCTAGGCGTCATAGAACCAGATTCTTTCTACTATCACCTGTGATTTTGAAGCATCTGTGGCATAAACTGCATAAACTGAATCGCTCATTAATTATTATTATTATTGTTTAATATTTTTTAATTTTGTGTTGGGGGGTGGGGGGGTGGTATGTGGTCATTAGATAATTAATAGCCCGCAAGATAAATATTGAGAAAGCTGTCAAATTTGAATTAAGGAGAGTAATAATTTTTTTATTTTTTCTATATTGTAAGCGAGGCCAAATATTTAATACATTATCCGAATCAAGCTAAGTAGGCTTTATTAAGTTAGAATTTACGGCTGGAGAAATTTTATTTATTTTTGGCATCCAGGACGTGCCAGTAACTCTAGCCCCAGCCAAAGTGGAAGATGTTGGATAGAGCATGATGGTGGTGGTATGTGTTATTAGTTCTTTCCTTGCAACCGTCGTACATTTGAGAAATTGTAGACAAACATTACCTTTGGGTGGTTTCCGTCTTAAGTTAGGATCCCTTCTAAGCAGTATGGACATGGACGAGGAAATTTTGTTGTGTAACAACATGGTCCAAAATGTACGTTGAACTGCAATCCATTGTCGCCTTCATTCCGTCCAGTCTCCCGGTCAGTCCTGTCCTGGGTTAGCCTTTGAGAAGCTATCCATCCCAGCTGTGTTGAACAAAGAATATCACTTATCAAAAACAGATGCGGTTTTACATTTACATTCCAAAACCCATTTGAAGTTTTCAATAAAATAAATGAGAACTGTCATCAAACTCATTCTAATTATGTGCTTGAAAGTGGAGGCACATTTAGACATTAAATGGTGGTAGTGAGATGTCAAACCAACTGTATCCACTGAAGATATCAGCACTTCTTTGAGGCTGTCATAAACAATGGTCCTTAAATAATGGCCACTTACCATTATTGACGTGATTCTTGGCATTCATTTTCAGAGATTTGTCTGTTGGAATCAACTATGAGCTTCTTTACTACCTTGCTTTGACATCTTTTCGCAGTTTATTGATTTCATTTTCCTTTTAATTGGCAGCAATTATGTCTCGGTCATCCCAACATTCGTGAGAAGTTAGGGCTACCTGAAATGAAAGCTTCAGCAGTAGCTCCAAGTAACGAAGAAAGAGAGAAAATTGGAGCAGCAGAAACTGATATTATATCGACAAAGAAGGGAAAAATCTCCGTTCAAAACCTATCACCTGAAGAACTTGTTGCTGTAAGTGATGTTAATAAACCATTTACCTTTACAGTGTTTCGACCTTCATACCAATATCTCATTAATTTATTTGGAATTTTTTACAGCTTTCTGTCAAAGTCTTAACTGATGGACATAAAGACAGGGCAATACCTTTGCTAAGGTTACTCCTTTCTTCTTAATACGACTGGCGGCTTCTCTTTTTATGGTTATATCTCATACATTAATATATGAATTACAGACTTGCTCTTGACAAGGATCCTGGGTATGTAAGAGCTTTGCTTCTTATGGGACAGATACTGTTACAAAAGGATGAACTTGCTGAGGCTACTGAGTTCTTAGAAAGTTCCATTTCAAAGGTCTTAATTTTTATGACAAGTTACAGATTTATCTCGATTAAAAAACATTCAATAGACTATCTGCATTTGTTCTGATGAACTTTGTCGTCATTCCTAAATAAATAAAAAATTTAAAGAAGCCTCCGTATCTCGTGGAACCCCATAGATTTATTTTTGCAAGTAATGATACACTCAAACCTATGAAATCCCCGGTTGGAATAGGTAGGTTAATTCCTTCTCTTAGAACCGTACTTGAGAGTTTCCTCACTCATACGTACTATCTCGGTTTCATGTATAAATTTCTATAGAATCTTTGAAAAAGGCTTTCCTTCTTAAGAAAGAAAAGACTATTTATCTTTGGGATCTGATCCTACACCGCTGCTCAAGACTTTAGTGGATCGACTCTATTACATACGTTGATTCCTAATTTTTATCTCACAATATCTACCATCATGACATAAGTACGCAGTTATTATTGTATCAGCCCACAACTTCGCTAATTGATCTTTATGGTGCTTCCTCAATCAATTAGATCCTTTTTTTATCCATAGAAAAAAGTAGCTAGGCATACCTATTTTCGTAATTCATGATATACTCAAACCTCTGTAACACAATTCAAAATACTTTTGACATTGTTATAGTCTTCTAGATTTAGCTGATGACTTTTCTCTCATATTTAACTTGAAAACTGACCAGAGTATTTGCTCCGACTTCCATTCAGCTCCTTGCCGCCGGCCATCCAACAGAAGTTGAAGATGTTGATCTTTTGATTCTTTCATCACAATGGGCTGGTGTTGCTTGTATTCGGCAGGTAAGTCACGATGATGCTTTTTTGAGCTGTATTTGCTAAATCTAGAACCCCTACAAAAGATTCCTATTAAAAAAATGTTCCTGACTTTGTTCGTTAAAGACACATTAAAGCATCACTTCTGTGAAAGAACTTTCAGCTCAGGGTCCTAGTGTAAAAGTAAACATTGTGACGCTTCTTATAGAACAACATGATAAATTATATATTGTTCTATATCTTCATGAATCTAGGAACTTTTGCGTGAATTGTATTATTTGGTCTACATATCGGAGCGATTTGGGTGAGATCCAATGTAGATCCAACTTTCGATTCACTCGTGGGATCTGGTTTAAGCAAACAGATGTAGAAGAAGCCCAAAAGGCAGGAAAAAAAAAGAAGAAAATGAATGTTTTTGCAGAGTTTCAACTCCAGCCCATATTGTTGATTTCTAAGATGTTCAACGAATAGATCATTCATACTGAATTTAGAACACAAAGCATGACCAACCATTTTGATGTAATCGCTTTTAACTTGGGGTAATTTTCCAAGAATACTCTTAGCCACATCATTTAGGGTGCATATATAGCCACTTCAACGAGGTTAACTTGACAAGAGGTGTGTTGGAAATTGAAGTTTCCTAGGGAAATAAACTCTTTAATACTTCAACGTAAGTTTTATTCACCTCCGCAGGGGAAGATTGAGGAAGGTCTCCTACACCTAGAAAGAATAGCTGAATTGAAAGAACCTGAGGATACAAAAAGTAGAGCTCATTATTACGACGGTTTACTGCTCCTTTCAAGGTATGTAATATTGTTGCAATTCCTCTTCTGAATCGGTTTTGAAACATTTGTTAGTTATTGATTCAATTTCTTAAAGTTCATATTGTTATATCTCCAATGACCTTAAGTTGACTGTGGTAACTTGGGATTTTAGTGCTTTAATCAACGTGGGATGTAAAGCTGAGGCCTTGAAGCACTTGCGCAAAGCCAGTGCTTATGATTCTTCTTATGATAAATATCTAAAAGATGCTGAAAATGATGAGGACGATTTTGTCAGTGATCTTGCGAACACCAGGAGAGGAGATCTTTGAGTTTCTCCACGAGGAAGTTCGAAATTTTGAGATTTTGACGCTCTTGTTTTGTTTTTCTTTATTATTTGAAGATAAATCAAGGTGTAAATTATAGAATGTATCATCATTCTTTCCACCACTACTAGAAGTTGTTCACTGAATGGGGAGTGGTTTTGTGAAATGAAGATTGCCATACAAACAATAAAAGTTAAGTTACAGAACGTAGCAGTTTTATTATGGATAAATATTTTACATCTCCTCTTCCATCTTGTTCTGGTTGCCGAATATCCCACCAGTGTTGTTTTGATTTTAACGAATAACAGAAAGAAAGAAAGCTTAATATTACGTTTGCTAGACTGGATAAATACTACGTAGTTTGTGCTGCCCACATCTTAATATTGGCATCTACTCGATTCACATTGCATACCTCAACTGTTCTGTGTCCTTTTTACATTGTACTAAATTCCATTTAACAGCTGCAAGTGTATTTCCCACATGTTGTTTTGGAATATTTTTTCTTCTTTTCACTTTCCAAGTTGATGTGAATGGGTGCCTGAAATTTGCCTGCATTAGTGCAAAGTGATTCGATCACAGCTTGCAACATTTATTGGTGTTGGACCATGCAATGTTCCACTTGTCTGTACATTTTTGTTACACCCTTAACAATTTTCATCGTAATAGATAAAGAAATGTCAGAAAAAGAATAGTATAGTCGAATTTAAATATATTTCATCGGTCATGCAACTATGCACTCTTCAAGTAGAGATACTTTTATTTGAGATATTCTGGTTTTTATACTTTCGCGGGTCTTTGGGATGTTTTAATGACCTATACGTGTATAAATATGTATTTGCAAAAGCCGTTTTCTTTTTCTTGTTTGATTATTTTATAGAATATGCTAATAATAGAATAATTGCAACTCTGCACAACTTATTTCTCATGGAATAATTCATGGATGCATCCTAGAATTGACAAAAGATGCTACATAGAATGTTTGGTGGCATAATTTCTCTTTGTGTATGGCTTGGATTTTTCTATTTGGAAGGTAAGAGCAAGACTACACTTACAGAAGAAGAAGAAAAAAAAATGAAAAAATGAAAAAAAAAAAAAACCCAGAAACATTACAGAACACACACGTGGGGGTGGGCTCCATTTCTTTGAACAATATTTAATTCACATGGGGTCCACCCCTCATGTGAGTGTCTGTACACTTCCTGGCAAAATAATTTCTGTACAAGCAAAAATTTCCGGAAGGTAATGCACACATTTGGGATATTTGTTGGAGTATTATTGACATTGTTCGTATTATGATTGTTATTACTCGTAATCTATTCGAAATTGATATAAAAGAGTTCCACGTGCGTCGATGCTAAATTTCAAGGACACTATCAACACTAAGCCCCTGTCTGGTATAAATTAAAATCAAGATTTAAATTTAAGTTAAAGTTAACAATTAATACTAACCACATATTTTATGGGATTCATAACTTTTTAATTACACAATTTATCAATTTTTATCAAAATCTATTAATTTGATTTTAATTCCTATCAAATAAGAGTTAAGTATATACGCACCAAATAGAAACAAATGAAAATTATACTTATACATGTTTGTTTTGTCAAATGAGAGATACG
>CAIGRB010082314.1:116905-132568 GCA_903798255.1 Fraxinus quadrangulata | reverse complement strand
AATAATAATAATAATAAAATAAAAAAAATAAAAAGGGTATCTCCGTAGTATCTATTTTTATGAATATATACTACATGGAAATTACAATACATTTCTATTAAATTAAAAATATAGTAGTCTTCTATCATTTTTGGTATATAAAATTGGACACTTAATAATAAAAAGTTAAATTATTGTTTAACATACAATTTTATTTGTATTATATATCAAACATGTTGTCCAGGATTATTATATCAAACCGATATTTAAGAAATTGTAGATGGTATATCTTTTTCTTAGTTATCATCTAATGCCAAGGCATATGATAAAATGAGAAAATTTATGGTTTGCATTTACCAAGAGATGCCTATATAAGGGATATTTTTTATTACACTAAAATTAACATACTATGTTAAGGTTTCGAATGTAAACATCATACATGATACATGTACACTGTTTCATCTTGTAAGTTACTTTACACACACACACACACACACCACAAACTCATTCGTACACATACACCCACCATTTTGGTATTTTGGATTCTTTCTTTGCTATTTTAATGCCTTCACTTTCTTTTGTGCTGGCTCTACTTATTCATTGGTTTACATTCTCTTCAGTGTCTTTCAACCAATCTAGCTATTATTTTTCGTTTTTACTCTCTTCTTCTTGCTCTTCTTCTTGACTGTATAGCTCATAATTTTCAAAAGGGCAATGCATTTTTAATCTAACTAGCTTAATCACTGCAGTAATATTTGGTACTGTTTGAGTAATCAAGCTTCTTCTTCTTCAGTTTAAGCCCACCAAAAAATGGATATCAAGGGTATGGATAAAGATGAGTGTGTTCTTGAATCAGCCAAGAATCCTGAAGAGGGAGGCTTTGAATTAAAATTAGATAATAGTGAGAATACAGTGTTTTTGAGGGCTGATAAGATTGATTTCAAGAATTGGGATATTCAGTTGGAGAAGCATTTGACTCGTGCTTGGTCTATGGATACTGAATCTCATGCCAGAAGTGAAGAATGGGAAATTGATTTGGCTAAGCTTGAAATAAGAAATGTTATAGCTCATGGTACATATGGTACTGTCTATAAAGGTCTTTGTGATGGCCAAGATGTTGCAGGTAAATTGGGACTTTTCACCTTCTAATTGAACTAAGTTTACGAAGGATTAATAGTTGGGTTTATCGTTTATTATAGACATTATGTGATGAATTTCTGTTTCATTAGTTAATGATGACCATTTGTGTTGACCTCATTGATTGCTAGAATTGGTTTGATTTTTGAATAATCATTATTTGTTAAAACTTGGGGTTGTATCTCAAAAGGTTCGGATCGAATTGCTCGTTGGAGGTTAATGGACTGACACCACGTTAACGCTTGAGAGTCTATCTGAGAAATAACCCAAACTCTTAAAATTGGTTTATATTTTCATCTTTATTCGATGTGGGATTTTTTCCCTTAATATTATTCTTTTAAGTAATGCGGCATTTAGTTTTACTTCTGCAGCTGTAAATTGCCTTTCTACAGATTCCAAAACTTTGTAATCAACTTCATATTCGTCAATTTCAAGTGTTGTTTCAATTGTTAGAGAAATGTCATAAATCATGATCTTAGTGTTAATTCTCGTGGCAATTTGTTCATGCATATTTGGAAGTGCATTACTGTCTTGACTGGACGATGACAGTTCTGTTTTCCAAATGCTGTATTTCTGCCTCTAAGCGCATAGAAATGGAAGGCCAGCAAAGTTAAGGTCATCAGTTGACTGGCAGTCTACATATCAGATTACAAGATCTCCTCTAGTATGGCATTTTACATATCAATAAGCAAATACTGTTGTGTTAATGGAATTTGACTTTCATATGGAGTAACTTGCGTTGGATTTTTCGGTGCTATATCATTAATAAAGTTCTTGAACAAATACATTGGCTCAAGTATGTGAGAACTTCACTGTATCTTTTGTTGGCATTTTTTTCATCAACTGTCAGCAATAACAGCAACATGGATAAGCTAGTATATGAACTTAGTTTCATCTTCAACTATCTTATTATTTCCTTGTACATAAATGATTTTACCAGGTCTCTTCATAATGTCTTTTTGACTTCATGTTCACCAAGAAATTGTGGCCGAGCTAGGTTAATTTTAACTACATCCATAGCCTATATAAATACATCCCTTCTTTCTATTTAATTATTCCGCACATGCATAGATTACACATTGACTTTATAAACAAAGTTCAATTTCTGCCTTGAAGAATCCAATTCGAGAGGGTATTTTCCGTGGTTGCTGCTAAATATCTGCAAATTACAACCATGAATATAGAAGCTACATGTGTCTCCAGCAAATAAAAAATACCTAAATAGTTTGTAGAAACATAGTACAAAACTATAGCTATTGTGCAATTCGTTGAATGCCTAATATTATTGTACGCGTTCCCGTATATCGCTAGAAACAAAACAAAAAAAACAAGTGTTAGCACGCTACGTTCTTTATCCTGTAATAATTCATTTTGCTTCAAGAATCACTGCTTTTTATAGAGTAAGTACTCTGTGCAAGCGTGTAAGGTAAATTGCGAGTACTACTCCCGTTTTGTTTTAAGAGTGTAATGTCTGATGAAAAACATTGCTCGGATTTGTTCTTGTATAATGGGCACGTGTCATCTCTATATTGTTGAACATAAGGCTCATCTACGTTGCACTTTATACTGACGACTAGAAAGTTTCTTGATATCACAGTGAAGGTATTGGACTGGGGGGAGGATGGTATTGCCACAGAAGCTGAAACTTCTGCTCTTCAGGCATCATTTCGACAGGAGGTGGCTGTTTGGCATAAGCTTGACCATCCAAATGTTACAAAGGTGAAGATTATTTCTTTGTGATTTTCCCCCAATTTGAGAAGAATTTATAAATAGTTTAGTTTATAAATAGATAGAAATGAGTGGTGGATAAATGGATAATACTTGTAGGTCAACCAAACCGCTATATGTTTTGAGAATGTTCACATACTAATTCTCTCTGATGAATTGAAAACGAAGATGTTTCTTGGACTCTTTGTATACTCCATTTTGGGGTTCACATGTCATATTGTCATGTACTCGATTTTGTCTGGGTTCATAATGTTATTAGTCCATTCTTGAAGTCATTTTTAACAAAGTAAGTCAGAATCATATGTTAAGGATCAAGCCCCATCCCTATCCTGAGAGCAATAATGAATGAAATGGATAACGTAAATACATGCACGCAAACACATATAGAGTAAGAGATTCATTTACTTCTCGCGGCAGATTTTTTCGAAGGAGGACATGTACTAGGTTTTCATTGCACCTCTATCTCATTGCACACGAGAGAAACAAACCTCTCAGATTCCTTTATATTGCATAGAAAACTCGGCCGATGTTATATAAAAGTATGAATGCCCAATATGCTTCTAGATTGACCTACTGTTGCAGGGATATGTGAACAATGAGTAGGCTCCATGCTGTTCAACATCATAATATCTAGTACATGGTGAATTTGTGTGTTACTAGCCACTGCATGATGATTTCTCAGTTTTTTAAATTCATATGCCCATTTGAGTTTTGCTTTCCAGTTCATTGGTGCCTCAATGGGAACATCAGATCTTAAGATACCTTCCAAGAACAATCTGGCTGATGTTCAGAACTCATTTCCTTCGAATGCTTGTTGTGTTGTAGTAGAGTTCGTTCCTGGTGGGACACTGAAAAAATTCTTAATCAGGAATAGCAAGAAAAAGCTAGCTTTTAAGGTTGTTATTCAGCTTGCTTTGGATCTTGCTAGAGGGTGAGGATATTCTTGCTTATGAGCAAGTTTGGTTGTGCTTAAAAGTAAGTAATTTAATTGTCCTTAAAAGTAAGTTTAACTTACCTCTTTTCCTAATAAAACTTACTTTCTAGAAAAGTATTAAGCACAGCCAAACATGCGCTATATTACGAAGGTAATCATAGAATGCAGTCTTATATATTCTCCCTTTACCACCTGATTCTGCAGCTTGAGTTATCTACATTCAAAAAAAATCGTACATCGTGATGTTAAAACAGAGAATATGCTGCTGGATGTTACTAGGACACTGAAAATTGCCGATTTTGGCGTTGCTCGAGTTGAAGCTCAGAATCCAAGGGATATGACTGGTAATACTGGAACGCTTGGTTACATGGCCCCAGAGGTAATATTTACTTTCAAAACTTCATTAATTAGCAGTTCTTCAACGAACAGTTTCGTTGATCAAAGAACTTTATTGTTGATTATTATAGGTCCTTGATGGTAAGCCTTACAATAGGAAATGCGATGTATACAGTTTTGGCATATGCTTGTGGGAAATATACTGCTGCGATATGCCTTATCCTGATCTGAGTTTTGCAGAGGTCTCTTCTCAAGTTGTTCGACAGGTTCGTCTTCTATACTGGCGTACAATTTTGTTATACGTTTCCTTGCCTGCGGAAGTTTCTCAGGATTATGAATTTAAGCACTTCGGACTTTTCCTATCTAATCAGTGGATTTATCCGTAGTTTGGATTGTTTGTGGAGTAAATTGAAATGAGAATATACCCTTCGTTGCAAGGAGCATTTCCCATCTTAACACATGTATATATGCTAAACCTTTTTAAGGCAGTTCATTATGGTATCAGAGGAGAGGCAAAGTTCCTAGGTTAAACGCTGTCTCTTACTATAATTCTTGTTTTGACAGAATTTAAGGCCAGAAATTCCTCGATGTTGTCCAAGTGCATTTGCGAGCATCATGCGCAAGTGTTGGGATGCAAAGCCGGAAAACCGCCCGGACATGGACGAGGTTGTGAGGCTGTTAGAAGCCATAGACACCAGCAAAGGTGGTGGTATGATACCAGACGACCAGACTCGTGGATGCCTTTGTTTCAGCACTGCTCGAGGCCCATGACAAGACTAATATATGTCGATGATTTGCTTCGGATATTATAGTGTTCCATCATTTCTTTTATAAATGCCCTTTTTAGTGCACTCTCCTATTAAAGTTAGGAATGTGGAGATTAACAAACTACTAAACCTTATTTTGTAATGTTTGATTTACCTTTCCAAATAATTTCTTCTGTTTTTGGAGTTTATACACGATCTTTGAAATATTATTCTCACAATATTCTGAAATACGATAAAAGACATGCTTGACGTTGTCGCTTTCGACCCCTATTTTTTCTAATCAAACGGTATCTAATTATTGTTTAGGAAGTTTATTCACTCTTCGAAAAAGCACTCCATAAAGTGGTTTTCCAAAAATGACACACACCATTTTATGAGTTAAGACAAGGACAATTTAAGGACACTAAAATGGCAAAAATAAGTACATTTTTATTTTTTTATTTTTACTTTCGTCCGTTAAAAAAAATTTCATTCAAAAACTTTTTTTTCTCATAATTAAAATTTTAGCTTAGCCAACCATGAGCGATTAATTATTTTAGCCATGTAAACATTGAACTTGTAAAGTAGTGCTAAGATTAGAGTACAAAAAGATTTACGATCAACTTTTTAGCTTAGCCAACCCTCCTTCATGTATGAGTGATTACTTTTAAAGTTAAAATAAGTAATTTTTTTTTATGGAAAACTCATTGTAAGTGGATAGCCAAACCCTTGTCTAACATGTCCTCTATATATATATATAGAGTGCGTCATTAGCCTCCGCCAGTCATCCTACGTTTTCTAATCCAAACCTTGGCAAACAGTGTCAAGTGGCCTTCTGGGCTTCGCCGGAGATTTCCATTTCTTGGTTCTTCATACAAAATGGGACCCATCGAGGCTCGCATGTCAGATTTCCTCAGTGAACACGGCGGCGTTGCGGTGATCGACGGCGGACTTGCGACGGAGTTGGAACGCCACGGCGCCGACCTCAACGACCCTCTATGGAGTGCCAAATGCCTGCTCACTTCTCCTCATCTCATCCGTACCGTAAATTTCTTTTCTATTCATTCATTTCTTTCAGGTTTCAGGATTTTTCCTTGTGTTTTCTTGATATTTGCTTAAAATGGTGAATATTCAATAATATTACTAATGTATTATCAATCTTTACATACAAGTTATTTGTCCTCTGAGTGAATCGGATTCATTTTCACAGCTTAAGCTCGTAAAGAGAGAACATTTATCTATTGATATTCGACAAAGCCTGACTAATAATGTTAAAATGGGGATTTTACGAGGATAATCTTAAATCTACTGAAATAATGTTTGTAGCTATTATAGTTTTTTTCTTGCTTTAGATTCTTTATGGGCTTATTTTGTATGTATTAAGTTATGTGTCAGTTTTGACAGGTTTACATCTTCTCTTATAATATTACAAAAATTGAAGTTGGACCACTATATATTTTGTTATTATAGCTCAGTGAAGGGAAGTTGAAGCTTCAAGTTATGAATTTAATGCGTTAGGATCCAAGAAAAAGTTAAATAATGAATCTGGACCACCAAGTGGCAATTATGTTCAATTTATTACACATATGTCATATACAGAAATAGCAGGATGGATAGCAAAGGTGGAATGGATCTCAGTTGTTTTAGATTGTAGGATTTGGCATTTAATAGTTATTTCCCTCTTTCATCTCTATATTTGGATTGGATCCAATGTTTCCAATAGAAAGTTGAGATAAGGAAAAAAAAAAATAATAATAATAATAATTAGTTTTGGACTGCAATGTTGGCGATCTTCAGTATATACCATTTACTAAAACAGCACAGTGGCTAGTAAAGGCAGCATGGACTAGAGAATGTAATATTTACTTGTAGTTCCTCTTTCGATTCTTGATTATAATCTGTATTGTTGAAAGGTTCTTATAAGAAGTTTTTTCTTCTGTTGAGGCATCATATACAGAAAGTTTGAAAACTCAAAAAGAAATATAGCAACTTATGAATATATTTTGAACCACTACAAACTGAACCTCCTTGCATAACAACATTTTATGAGATTTCAAGGACTAATAGTGTAAGACGGATAGCTTGAGTTAAGAACTTGTTCAGCAATTGGATCTTCTTCATGAATTGATGTGGGGATGAGTAGTTTATAAAACTCATTCCATGACATAGATTCATATTCGAAGCTAATTGTATCTATGGTAGTATCATGCAACTTACATCACCGGGGATGGCTCCTCACTTTTTGTTTGACTCGAAGTCACAAGAGTTCCCATTTACATTATTTTTTATGGATTATTTATCATCCTTTGGCAATTTATATCATTATCTTGTACCTAGAAGCTGATTTAAGGATAATAATTCACATTTATTTGACAGGCTAAAAGACGACGATTTTGTAAAGGTTTAAATTTCAATGCAATTTGATGCTTAAAATTGAACGGTGTAGTGAGCAACATACAATTTCTGAACATGCTTAACTTGTAATAACTCGGAGACTTTGTGCCTGTTTGACACCCATGAATTTACTTTATGGTTTGCTACATGATCATTTTCAACCACACATTCACACAATAAAATATTCTACTATAAATACTCTTCAAAACTTATTTTTTACCCAATTAATGAGAATCAAACAGACTTAATATATAAATCGTGCTCATTTGATAGGTCGAAGGAAACATGCGCTTCTGAAAATATTTCTATATACTGGCATGGCTCATTTTATTTTCGATGAACAGGTACACCTTGATTATCTTGAAGCTGGTGCAGATATAATAATTACAGCATCTTATCAGGTACATATATAATTCAGAACAAACTCTAGTTCCCTTTGTGCATGTGTTGATCAATTAAAGTGTAACATTTTTGGATCTACACAGGCAACAATCCAGGGGTTTGAGGGCAAAGGCTTTTCTCGAGATGAGAGTGAAAACTTGCTCAGAAAAAGTGTTGAAATTGCACGTGAGGCTCGAGATATATACTACAGTAGGTGTTGTGAATCTGCTTCTGGCTATACTGGTGATGGTAGAATTCTCAAGCATCGGTCCATCATGATTGCAGCGTCTGTGGGGAGTTACGGGGCTTATCTAGCTGATGGTTCTGAATATAGGTGAATTTAATTCCAATACTTGAGAGTAACAATACATGCATCTCTTTATACTTGGTTTTGATATGATTTCTATGTTGTAAACATCCACACACTTAATTTTAGGTGTTAAAGAGTGACTTTTCTTTTGTATCATATAATTTTTTGTGGATATTTTCCAATGTTGGAAAATGGAATTTACCATGACCTCATCCACAGTCAATTTGCATTCTCAGTTCTTGAATATTGTTTGGTCGAGACACCTACATTAATTAAAATTTTCTTTTTTCATGTTGGAACTGCCTCATTCTTGCTGACTTGCAGTGGTTGCTACGGAGATGCTATGGATATGGAGTTCTTGAAGAACTTTCATCGAAGAAGGGTTAAGGTTCTTGCGGACTCTGGTCCTGATCTTATAGCTTTTGAAACAGTACCAAACAAGCTGGAAGCTCAGGTATGAACATTTTACCGACATGTTCTCTTTAAAGGTAGTGATACCATTTCAGCATGTTTGGGTAAGCTTAAAAGTTTCACTTAGAAGTTTAAATAAGTAATTTTAAAATGAGTAGTTTTTTTTATTAATTATAGTTCGAAATAAGTTATATATTTTGACTAAGGTATTAGTTAATTTCAAAATAACCAACCCTTTTTTTTTTTACTCAAATGTAAGCAAAAGTAAGCTATACAATCTTGATATAGTGAAAGTTGCCCTAACAAAGGACGTGAAGAAATTCTTGATTGTTGTTCCTGGGAATTAGAGCTGCAATATTTTTTACAGTAAACTTCCATTATTTAGTTTAGATGTTGACA
Source organism: Fraxinus quadrangulata (assembly GCA_903798255.1). NCBI lineage: Eukaryota > Viridiplantae > Streptophyta > Magnoliopsida > Lamiales > Oleaceae > Fraxinus > Fraxinus quadrangulata. Next base: position 123,813 of record CAIGRB010082314.1, on the reverse strand, counting down.
GTTTAGTTTTTGTCCAGGCTTTTGTTCAGCTTCTTGAGGAAGAAGACATTAATATTCCTGCATGGTTGTCCTTCAACTCTAAGGATGGTGTTAACGTGGTTAGCGGCGATTCTTTGTCTGAGTGTGTTGCCGTTGCTGAATTGTGCAAAAAAATTGTTGCTGTAGGAATTAACTGTACCCCTCCTAGATTTATTCGAGACTTGATTTTGTCCATCAAGAAGGTATTAAATATCTTCTGCCTTGTTCATTCCTTCTTTTGTTTATAACAAATGTAGGACATCTGATAGTGGCTTCGTCTTATTTTCATGTTTCCAGGCAAGAACTTTCTATTAATCTTCGTTTTTTTTTTTGTTTAACTATATTTACTCATTAGGTGACGGATAAACCAATACTTATTTACCCAAATAGTGGCGAGAGTTATGATGCTGATCGGAAGGAGTGGGTGGTAAGTTCTTTCTTTTTAAAGAGATGATATATTGTCCTTAAGACTCAATTTTTTGCTGCTTGCTGATTTTTTTTTCTTATCCTCTTAGTATCAGTACTAATTTCCCATTATCAATACTAATTTCCGGTTAAACCAAATCAGTATCGTCAAGAACATTTATTTTCTTTTGCAGCAAAACACCGGGGTTTCGGACCAAGATTTTGTGTCTTATGTAAACAAATGGTGTGAAGTAGGAGCATCCCTTGTAGGAGGTTGCTGCCGAACAACTCCCAATACTATCAGAGCAATTTACAGGACCCTCCACAGTAGATCTTCTGCCCTTCCTTGATGGTTGATGGAGTCGACCAGTTGAATGTTTCAGTACAAATAATTGGAAAAGACTCTACAATGCACCGAACAAGATTTAACTTAGATGTTCCAAAACTGAGTTTGTCGTGTAGGGGAATTGGTTTTGGTGAAGCCAATTGTATCGAGTTCATGAGACTAGGACTTGCAAATTTTGTTATGTAATGACGTTTTTCTTGTTGAAGTTATGTTTATTGTAAGGTGATGCTTATTTTTCAAAAAATTAGTGCCTCGGGATTCATCTCAATCTCCTTTCCAATCTATGGACCTCAACATACTCATGATACTTCACCAAAAATTGATGCACCTCATGAGCCAATCTCACCACAATATTGTTGCATGGAAGTGGGTGTTCCAAGTTCAGAGATTTACTAGAGCACACAAAAATGGCAGTCATACAATACTCACCCTTAACTAAACCGGATGCAAGCCTACTCCGTCATCAAATTAGCCAATATATGCATGCTGCCACCAACACTCATTGGACAAAGATAAGTGCCTTCTTCGCTACCTCAAGCACATCGTCCGCTATGGTCTACATCTCCGTTGGAATCTGTCTTTCACCACGACAACTTATTGAGATGATGATTGAGCAGACAATCTGTGTACATTAAGCCCATGCTTGATCTCCATTTTTAAAAATTCATTTTCAAACAAACAACTTTTATCAATGTATTTTATCGATTTTTTTTATTAAAATCTGATTTTAAGTTAAACCAAACTGGGGCTAAATCCATACCACGTTGCTTAAAGAAGCAAAAGACTTGTCACTTCTGTACCAAAGCTGAGTTCCTTTCGGCTTCCACTGCTTTAGAACGTTAATGGGTCACCAACTTACTCTATGAGCTTGGCATGAAATTACCCACTATCCTCGATTATTTTGTGTCAAGATTGGAGCCACTTATCTATATGCAAGTATTTGACATTGAATACTATTTGTATCATTTCTATGATTTTGTCATCACATTCAGGGATCTGTTCAAGTTTGTGTTTCTTTGATTACTATTCCGGCACATGAGAAATGGTTTCCAGATCTTCTTCTGCTGTAACTACGGCGTTTTCAAGAACTGCCAAAAGAGGTAAGCTTTCACCAAAATCCGAGCACCCAACTCAATTTCAAACCCTAACTCCCCTTGAAAATTTCAAAACAGGCTGTAAATCATCCTCAGAAATCAACACCAATGATGCATTTACCTCCTTTAATAATATGTTCAAAATGAAACCCTTGCCTCCCAACTCGTCATTCAACAAATTGATAGGTGCTGTTGCCAAAACCAAGAATTATCAAGATATCATATCTATGTACCATAGGATGGTTGAGTTTGATATATTTCCCAATTATATTACGCTGAATGTTTTGCTCAATTGCTATTGTAGCTTGAAAAGAGTTTCTTTTGGTTTTGCTGTTATGGGTGCGATTTTCAAGAGGGGACATAGTCCTGATATTGTTACTTTCTGTTCATTGATTGATGGGTTGTTTAGGGAAGGTAAGATCAATGATGCAGTTGGGCTGTTTAAGAAAATTATTAAAATGGGTTTTCAACCTAATAACTACACCTTGGCGATTTTGATTAAGGGGCTATGTAGGAGTGGAAACTCAGTGATGGCGCTTAAGTTACACAAAGAAGCTAGGAACTGGAATGGAACACATAATTCAGTTTGTTATACCACACTTATTCATGGCCTTTGTAAAGAGGGGTTGGTGGACAAGGGCAAACAATTATTTTCGGAGATGAAGGGTAGTGGAATTATGCCAAACTTGGTTACGTATGGTGTCTTAATTCATGGTTTGAATGAGGTTGGTGACTGGGAGGAGGCAAAGCGGTTCTTCATTGAAATGGTGAATCAAGGCATTCGGCCTGATGTGGTAATTTTTACCGACTTGATACAGACACTTTGTAAGATGAGGAAGACTAATGAAGCGAGAGGGCTGTTAAACTTGATGATTCAGAGGGGTGAAGAGCCCAATTCATTGACATATGGCATACTGATGAATGGGTTCTGCTTGGAGAATAGGATTGACGATGCAAAGGAGTTGTTTGATTTCATGGGAGCTAAAGGCCATAAGAAAAGTGATGTATGCTACGGCTTGTTAATTAATGGTTTTTGTAAGTGTCAGAAGTTGGAAGAGGGCATGAAGATTTTCAAACAAATGATTCGTGAAGAATACAAGCCAACAGTAATTATAGTAAACACTTTGTTAACTGGTCTATTAAAAATAGGTAATGTTGAAGTGGCACGGGGGCTTTTTTCCAAGATGAAAGTTTATGAGGTGACTCCGAATACTGCTACTTATACAATATTATTGGATGGATTTTTCAAAAACAATTGTGTTGCAGAGGCAATGGAGTTGTTTTATTCTCTGGAAATATCTAGCTTTGATCTTCACATTGAAGTATATAATTGTGTCCTTGATGGATTGTGTAAAGCAGGAGAGATTGATATTGCGAGTGAGCTATTTGAGAGGTTGTTCCAGAAGGGCTTGGTACCTGATCTTGTTACATATACGATAATGATCCATGGATTCTTTAAGAATAACTGCCATGCTAAGGCTATCAAGCTGTTTCACACTCTAGAATGCGCTAATATTAATATCTATAATTGTGTCCTTGATGGATTGTGCAGAACAGGAGAGCTTGATTCTGCCATTGAGCTATTTGAAAGCTTGTCTCAGAAGGGCTTGGCACCAACAGTTGTTACCTATAACAACATGATTCATGGATTTTGTAAAAATGGTGAGATGGAAAAGGCGAATAATTTGTTTCTGGAGATGGAAGAGGAAGGTTGTGAACCTGTTGTGAACACTTTTAACGTGCTTATGCGAGGATTTTGTAATAATAACGAGGCACCAAAAGTAGTTGAACTTCTTCGTGAAATGGCAGAGAGAAATATCTCCCCTGATGAGTGCACGGTAGTTCTAGTTATGCATTTAGTGTGTAAAGATGCAAAGTATCTGAGTCTGATTCCTCGTTTTCTACCGAAGGCTGACTCGAAGAGTTCCCACTCCGGTGCTTTATGCTGTTGATCCTTTGCTGTATACCTTAACATTTGATTATGTCGATGGTCCCTCGGTGAAAGACGTATTCCTTGAATTTGGATTACACTGTATTGTTGAAGAATGCTACACAAATTGGTGATGCAATTGGCAAACTACATGTTAATTCGGAGTGTTACCAATCAGCAGGTGGGTTATTCTCTATCTGTTGTTTATATGTGTTGTTTGCTCTTGTTTTCTACTTTTATGAGCATCATTTATATTTTCTGGAGGATCATTTTTATAATTTTCATCCATTCTACTTTGTCAGTACCCAATATTGTTGCTCTTTTCCATTCAATCATTTTTATTTGGGAGGGGTGTGTGTCCGCCATGCAAATCTTTCCCTAAATTGTATATTGTAATTGATTCTGATTTTATCTTCTTACAGGTACTCATTGATTTTGGTGTAAGCTTTACATCAACCCTTCCAGAAGACAAAGCAGTTGATTTATATGTACTTGAACGAGCTTTGCTCTCTATGCATTCTTCATATGGAAATGAAGACGTAACATCCTTGTCTATCATAAATTTTTCAAGGTGCCTCACTTTATTGTTGAGAAGACGTAAGAAAGCAAAGAATGAGTCGATGCAATTATTTCCTCTCTTTCTTTTGCCACTGATTTCTCATTTAGTACTGAATATATGGCCTACATTGGATATAGAGCTGTGGAAGATCAAGTGAACTTGCTTTCCACACTCTTTTCTTTCCTTCAGTGTTTTTTTTTTTCTTTGGCTTCGGATGGCTGGTTGGATAGGATCACGTTTGTAAATCAAAGAATTATAGAATCAAGTTGTACAAGACAACTGCAGAACTGGTATGTCAGCATTTTATCAACAGATGGGAGTATCTCTTTGCAATGAACTGAAGTTTTTAGCGAATTGTCAACCCGTAAATGTGGTTCTGTACAGATTCATGAATCATCAATTGCTTGAGTTCATTTCTTGATTTAAAAAGGCACTTGAATTCAAATTGATCATTTTGTAATTATTGCTTGGATAAAATACTTGCTGCATATAGGGAAGTCCTCGAAGTAGTGGTTGTCTGTCAAATATACTCAATGAGACTCGATGTCTCTCAATATGAGATTTTCTCTTATTAAATAGAATCAAAATCATAACTAATTATAGTAAAAGTAATCTATCTATATATAATAAATGGTATAATTATAATTGTAACATAAACGTTAACTGTAATTTTGGATGATCTCCGTAATTTTATTCAATTTCATTGACATTTTCCCCTCAAATAGATGTTGGTAAAAGCATCAATTTGCAATCATAAAATGACAGCGATCAATTTGCAATTATAAACTGACAGCGATGACAATGCCCGTGCCCACGAAAAAGAGACTCAAATCAAAACAGTCATCTATGAAAAATAGTGACGACGAGAGAGCCATAAACAACAAATAGTGTAAAAACAATCAAGAACCACTTCAAAATTATTCCAAGAATAATTTAAAGCCACTTTATAGAGAGCTCACACCACATGAAGAATTTCCAATTGGAAATTCACGAAGTGTGTTGACCACACACAGAGCTCTATCAATCGGGAGAACTTAATCGAACACGATTCGAGTTCCAACAAAAACTCTAACCGGCCAAAAATTTAGCAATATATCGCTGGCCAAGATGCCGTAGTTGGAAGAAATCCCACAAACAACCTTCACCAAAAACTCAAAAATGATCATTCTCTGAGAATCCAAAACCACCCAAGGATCCTCATCCGAGAAGGTAAAAAAAAATAAAGCCCAATCTAGAAAAAACGTTAAGGGGTACTTACAAAAATACTTTAAAGCCACTTTATAGAGAGCTCGCACCACATGAAGAATTTCCAATTGGAAATTCACGAAGTGTGTTGACCACACAGAGCTCTATCAGTCGGGAGAACTTAATCGAACACAATTCGAGTTCCAACAAAAGCTCTAACCAGCCAAAAATTTAGCAATATATCGCTGGCCAAGATGCCGTAGTTGGAAGAAATCCCACAAACAACCTTCACCAAAAACTCAAAAATGATCATTCTCTAGAATCCAAAACCACCCAGGGATCCTCATCCGAGAAGGTAAAATAAATTAAAGCCCAATCTAGAAAAAATGTTAATATCTCTACCCAATCTTTATCAGCCCACACAAAAAATAATAATTCAGATTGCGAGCCTGAACAATCTTCAACCCAAAATCAGCCCACTCAATAGCCCACTAATGATTCCGCACAAAACTAACTCAAACGAGCCCACTTATCCAGAAGTCCATCAACACCATAAACCCAAGCCCATTACACACCATTTTCAGCCTAATACCAAAAATCACACCCTACCTTCAACATAAGCTGACCTATTAACCTAGTCCAACCCATTACCTATTAACCCAGCCCATATCCACCATCTTCATCCTCCATAATCTAACCCGCCGCCAACAGCAACTTCCACTACGGCAGCTATCGTATCAAGCATTGCCGCTGTCTTGGCCCCACTCACTATCACCAATCCGCCACCACCTTTGCCACTCTGACAACCACCACCAGCCGATGTTGCACCCTTTCCCCTCGACCAAACCATCTGTCACCAAATTACCCACCACTTCGGAGATCTGCCACAAATTCATAATGCCAGCCTCTACTATCATCGCAGGCCACTGCACAGCCAAATTCAATAGGTGATGCCTTCGCTTCAGTTATTAGGACTAATACTGAGACCAAACTGATGAATACTCCTTTGGGTCCTAGAATCAAAACCTTGGCGAGCGAATCGCACACTATTTCTACCTTATTTGTTGTCGATTTTGACTTTGACTCTCTCTCTCTCTCTCTATATATATATTTTTTGTTGGTAGATATTGTTGGATAGATTAATAGTTGTAATACAGTAAAGTGTAGAAAAATAACTTATCGATTGATCGAATTTCGTGACAGCACGATGTCCTAAAGCGAAATTGTGCGTCGATAACTACTGCGACCTCTGTAGACAATCACCTCCAGGATACAACGATCAAATAAATCAATTGTGCAGCAATCACAATTGATTTCCAGAACTCTCAAGTGTACTCCAGAAAAATATGAAAAACTGAGTATAATATATAT
>CAIGRB010082314.1:77476-91611 GCA_903798255.1 Fraxinus quadrangulata | reverse complement strand
CTTTTTGAACTCCAATGTGATGTACACAATGATGTCAACCAAACAATGTACACTTATTCAATAAAAATATATACAATACATAAGTAGAGGTAAAACAAATTATAATACATTAGAGGAAGACAAGGGACGGCAGCTCTACAAAAAAGGGCAATTCCTGAAGGCTCGGCCGATCCCCATTTTTTCTTTTAATTTGTCTCAGTTCAGGAGGGGTTAGGCTCAGGCCTGCCCGTTTGACATCTCTGAAGACTATTTAGGAGGTTAGCACATAGCTTTTATAAACCAAAAGAAAAACTCGTATTGTGCACTTCGAGTAGAATATGTTAGGGAAAGGGTATACAAAAATTAGCTTAGTAGTTGTGATTGCAGACTATCCACTTGCATAGGATCTTCAATGGACGTAGTAATAGATCAAATGGAGTAACAAAAAATGATGTGTAAGAGACTCTAAATTTATAAGAAACATTGCTTAAATAGTTTATATTTTTCCTTTGACTTGTATATTAACCTGAAAGAAATTTGCTAGGCTGAAGGGCTAGTTTGACATGACTTTTGTTTTTAATTTTGCTTCCTATAGAAGAACTTTTGGATGATTATACCTTAATTTTTGTTTGGAAAAGAACTTCATATTCCATAAGTGCTTTTAGAGGAAGTCATAATAGATCAGGTTTTTCTAAAAGTTCTTCTAACAGGAAGAAACACTTTCATAAAATTAGCCAAACAAATCAAAAAATAGCTTTTGGGTCAAACTCATTTTGGCTTTTCAAAAGTCATGTCGAACGGGCCCAAAGTGTGTTCGGAGCTCAACCACTTTGACTAACTTCTGATTGAAACCAATCTATCATCGCCTCAAACGGCCAATATTTTTACAGGGATACTATCTGTCGTCTCCTGTATTTTATTATGTAGGTTACAAGGATCACAGAGATTGTGCAATTTTTAATTATACATATGCTTTTCTTGATTAAGTACTATGTTTCAATCATTAGTCTAGTTAATTAGAAGTTGGCTAACCAAATGACCTGTTTGTTTCTGCCATTTTCTTCTTCCACTAAATGCTTCTTATTTAAACACCCAATCTGATTGTCCCTCACACAACTTCAAACCCTCATCAGCAAATAAATTCCAATTCCCACCAAAAATTCTAAGGAAATGGCTTCCAAGATGACCAAAATTAGTCTAGTTCTTGTTTTTGAAGTCATGTTTTTGGATGGAATTACAGCTCAATCAGGCTGTACCAAGACACTCATGGGCTTGTACCCATGTCTTAACTATGTTAATGGCAATTCATTGACCCCATCTACATCGTGTTGTTTACAGCTTTCGAGTGTAGTTAAGTCACAGCCGCAGTGTCTTTGCGTGTTACTTAATGGTGATGCCTCCTCTTATGGTGTCAACATAAATCAAACTCTCGCATTGGCTTTACCTGGTGCTTGCAACATGGAAACTCCTCCTGTTAGTAGGTGCAAGGGTAAGATGAATTATCGAACTTGTTCAGCCTCATAAATAACATGGAAAATACTGAATCTTTTTATATCTTGAACATTCTGAACCCAAACAAGGACTCCTGTATATTTTTTTAACTTCGACATACTGTGCAAATACAGAAGCAAATGAATCCTCTACCCCAGCTGGTTCTCCGGCTGATTCCTCCAAAACACCAGAGAATCCAACCAAGCCATCAGTGCCCACTATTCCATCAGGTATTGGTTAGTTCCACAGAATCGAGACAAATTTAATATTCATTGCACATATTAATTATATGGACATGAGCTTAATTATTGAACTTTTTTAATCTACAGGGTCTAAAGTTGTTCCCTCAACAGATGGAACCTCTAATGGTGGAAGCAACCTTAAATCACCATTTAGTCTGGCGGGTTTCTTACTCCTAGCCGCGTCCTGTGCTTTCTCTGCCACCGGATTTTGAGATTCAGCAGCATCTGACCGCTATTATCCTGTCAAATTATTTTTACTTCGCAAATTCTTGGAGTGCTATACATTGTACTAGTGTTAGTTTGTCATTGATATTATTATTTGTTGTCCCAGTGAATATATGATTTGGTGTAACAATGTTGTATAATTGCTTATTATGTATGTTTCACACATTAAGGATATGATTATATCAAAAAATTTGCATCCACTGACATTTTCTTATCAAGTTTTTTGTCCAACTGGGTACGTAAAATTACTGAGCCCATACTTGAAACCAGATTATAAAGCTAAGGTGAAAGTAATCATAATCCTTGTAGAGTTTTTCGAAGGATTTAAACTTTACGAGGACGAGATATGTACTAGGTATTCAACTCAAAGTGGAAGTCACTGAGTGGGAAAAATGATATTGTTGGTGTGCATTAACGAGGATGCCACGCGAGTTAAAACACTCTACTTGTAAGTGGAATAACTATCATTCGGCTGATTGCTCTTATCCTTCCTTAACAGGGAAGGAGGGAACCGTTGAAGCCCGACCATGAAAAGCTTGGACTGCAGGGAGATCTGGATGGGACAAGAATTTTTCAACTTTCTTTTTTTTTAAAAAAAATCTTTAAAAATAATAAAAACACAAAAAATTTAAAAATGGGGCCAAAATAGGCTTGGTTAGGGTCTGTGAGCTGATCTAGGCCTAGTCATTTCTACCAGGACAGTCTAGGGCCATGAGGCAAGTGGCTTGGTCAATCATTTTAACACCTCTTAAGTGCAAGTGCAAGTGCACCTAAAATAATTGGCTAGTGGTAAATAGCCTCACGGCAATGCAATAACGAATTAGGAAAAATTGTAACATCAAATTCAATCATTTTCAATTTTTGCAGACTTTACTTTAACCTTCATTTTGTACCAACAAATGTCCCTAACTTTTTATAAATATGCAACTAGAGTCCAATTGGATGGAAAACATCCATTTGACTATTAGTTTACCAAAAAAGTCAAAATTTGATAAATTTTGACCAAATTAAAAGAACAAAATGATAAGTTTAAAATTACCACATTAAAAAAAATAAAAAACCAAAGAAATAAAAAATGGTTTCTTCTTCACCCCCAAGCATACCCTCCACAATTGAAAATCAGCCACCCACATCGACCGGCACAATCACCGATTATATTTTTCCACAACACCACCCAAACCGTCGGACCCACTCATCACCGAAAAGGCCTCATTTCCCTCTACACATCCCACCCAACCACCAGCCTTAACTCCACTAGATGTCGTCGGAATAACCCCCCAACTCGCAAACTTAAAAAGTGCTGGCAACTCCTCCTCCAACTATACCCACCGTCGCGGACTATCACATGTCGACTCCCCACAACCCAGACTTCCAATCTGATGATAGTATTTCAACAAAAAAGGACAAACAATCGATGCAGCTTTGGGATTTCAAATCCCAATTTCGCGTTGCCACAATTTTCCCATTCACAAACTCACTTGGTGGAAATTCAATTCCTGAAAGCCAAATAGCCACTAAGGCAACGATGTTTTTTATTTCAATGCAGCGGCGTGTTGGTGGCTGAGTGATTTGATTTCTGGTTTTGATTTGGGTAGGGTGGGATTTGATTTTTGAGTTTGATAGAGAAGAATTTGATTTCTGGTTTCACATTAACGATGGTGTGCGTGGGCTAGAAGGTGGCTATGGGGGTGCCGACACTGGTAGTGGGGGGTAGTGAGTGGGAGTTGTGGTGGTGGTGGTGACGATTTCTGGTAGGGTCTCGCTAGAGAAGAAGAGATGCCGTCAGGTTTTGATTTGGGAGTTGGGCAGGTTTATGTATTTATTTTTATTTTTTGGGTTTCTTAATTAAATTTTTTTAAACTTAATTAATATGAGGAAAATGCAAAGTACCATTTTGCCTTTTTAATTTGGTCAAAATTAATTAAATTTTTACAGTCTTGATCAACTAATGGTCATTTGGACTCCAACTGCATATTTATGAAAGGTTAGGGACATTCGATGACGCAAAATGAAGGTTATGATAAAATCTGTAAAAATTGAAAAAGTTAGGAATCATTGCTACAATTTTCCTTAAGAATTATCCCTTACCTACCTGTTGAGGAATAAATTCCACATCATTTGAATACCCAAATAGAGACCAATATTGAAGAGCTCGAACTACTTAGGTTGACATTTTAAAATAGAACACCCGAAAAGCTTTGAGTCAATATATGTACGCCGAGAATGTGATCATTCGGCTACTTTCCACATCAATACTAAAACTAGAAAGAGAAAACTTGCTAACTTTAATTAACATTAAAAATTACCTGTTCCTGTCAAGACAATTATTAGCTTTCCTATTAAAATGTTTCCACAAAAGTAGGTGAAATGAGCTGTGCTGTAGGTAGCAATAACTAACTAAAAATAGATAAATAAATTGATAGATAAAGGTGGCTAAGTAACTTCTATTAATGGATTTCTAGTGTGACCTGATAAATGTAAGGAATGCCTAATATATCTCTGTATAAAAAAATCATGGTCGAGTACACAAGTTTACAATATTTTTTAGCTGAAATAATACACAAAATGAAATTAGAAACAAGCAAAGCAAACACACACACGTCCAAAGTGATTCACTCTGAACGTGATAGCTAAATCAACTTGCCGCTTGAAGTTTTCAATATTGATCCTGCACTTTTGGCAAGAAAATGGACTTTTCTTCACATTTGTATTACAATACAAAATGTTAGTTTTGGAGCAAGAAGATGTCGATGTCGGATAGACAGTTGATGAGTTGGAGTACCTACTTACCAAGTATATCCTACTGATGCATAACTAAACATGTATTGATGCAAAACTAATTAGTTGAATATGCTAGGTATATCAAAGGACTTAAGAAATATGTTTAATTATGAACCATATTTTAGTTATAAGGTTCCTTAATTTCATGAAAGTTAGCCAACCAAAATACCAAATGATGTTGTCTCTTCTGTCCAAATTCTCGTATAAATTCGCTATAATCTTCCACTTCCCAATTGTGGCACACAAAATTTTCTTGTTTTAATAGTAATTTGCTTAAACATCACTTATGGCTGTTAAAGGAGTCGAGATTTGTCTGATCCTAGTCCTTCCGTTTATACTTTTAGGTGGAGCCATGGCGCAGTCGAGCTCGAGCTGCACCAGCCCACTCATGACCCTCTCCTCGTGCCTAAGTTACGTTACTGGAAACTCATCCACTCCATCATCATCCTGTTGCTCTTCTCTTGGTAACGTTGTTCAGTCCCAGCCCCGGTGTCTTTGTACTTTACTAAATGGTTCTGGTTCGTCTTTTGGTTTAAATATAAACCAAACTCTTGCTCTGGCACTTCCCGGGGCATGTAGCGTTCGAACTCCTCCGATCAGCCAGTGTAACGGTATACATATTTTAACTTTTTATTCTTTAGCAATTTTTTGAAACTCGATAACGAGCTTATAAAATGTTTTACTATACAGCCGTCGCTAATGGACCGGCCATTTCCCCTTCACCTTCGCCGATCAGCTCCCCTGCAGATGGTTCTGATGAACCAGCTAAGAGTCCTACTACCACCACCATTCCCTCTGTTCCTCAAGGTATGCATGAGATCTAAATTAAAATATCAATCACAATTACATTAACACTGTATTTTGAAGGTATTAATTTAAAATCAGCAGAAATTGTTTCTGAATTATCTTTGAAACATCTGAATTATAAAGAATTTTTTAGACAAAACCAAGTAAAAAAAATAAATGTATTCCATAACATATTGCCAAAAAAAGATTAGATTTATTTAAACAAATGCGACTCCTCTCTAACAGCCTTGGTTTTTAGATGAAGCGGTTTGACCAATATAAAGATGCATTTAATTTTAATACACAATCGGTAAACTTATTCCTGATAAAGAAGATTCGAAAAATCAATGACAAAACTAAGAATGATGCTAATATCTTGATGAATCCATCATATAGGAACAGGATCAAAGACAGTACCAAATACCAGTGGAAGCACTTCTGATGGAAATATCATAAAATCGCCGATTCATCTCGTGGCCATGGCTTTATTCGTTGCTGTGTGGGCTGCAACCGGCCGGAACTTTTAGGCTTCCTGTGGAGTTTTTATGCTTGTTACATTGTTAGTATACAGAGTTAATTTGTTTCTTCGCTGCCTGATTTTATGTTTTGAATGCTTGTAACCTACTTATAAGTGTTTTTTGTATTCACTTGTTCTCTATTGTTTTTTAGAGTTTGTACTTTGTATTGAAGGAAATTGATTTTACTTCTTTGTTTATGCATTACTTATTTTGTCATTAACAACTTGGGCATCATCTTACAGCTGTGGCTCTATTTATATCAGTTCTATTGTTGGATTTTTTTTAACAACTACAATGAATTATTTTCGCCAGTGTCATCACACCCGGTCCGGAAACAAGATAAAATCTCCTGGTGTATACAAAATGGTACTTTGCATTGAAGGAAGTTGAATTTATTTGTTTATTTTTTGAAACCGTTTTCGCCTTTCGGTTGCATAAGACGATTGCGCAGAATTCGAACCGATAAAAGCATCTTGATTCTGAACAAAATTCAAGTAATTTTCACCCTCTTCCATTTCTTGACTCCATCGCTTATTTCTCGACTCCAATATGGAATATCGATGTGGGGTTGTACGTTCTCTTTCTTTCTCAGCTCCCAGCAATTCGCTCAGTAAACTCTAATCTATTGTAAAATCGAATGCAACTATAACGAGGCATGTTAATTTTTAGTTTAGTCCTCCATGTTTCAAACATATATAGACAAAATTATTCTCCACTATTATTATGACACTAAAACCTAAAATTGAACTTCATCCTAAACTAGATGAGTAAAAATAGGTTGGCTGCCCAAGCTTGGGGTAGTTTTTGGGTAACGCTCCAAAATTTCACAAACACTGGGGTGTTACCAAAAATTCAATTTTTGTGGAACGATATTCTTTAAAAAAGTAACTGGGATGTCCATAATGAAAATATAATCACAAATTAAATAACTACCTTTGAACAAATTAAACTGACTAATAATTTTTTAAAAAAATAAACTTAATGTTTTATCTTTTCGATTCCTCTTGGCAGTTGCATTCACCATCTCATCACTATTCCAATAGATCCGAACTAACCTGTAAAATTTTATAAGAGTGAGTATTTAAAAAAAAATATCCAGTAAGACACGTACGATTTCTATACACAATTATATGTAATAAAAATAAACACTTAATACCACTCTCTTATGAAGTATATCGGTGACCAAGCGATACACTCATCTTAGACCATCTTAAATTCTCGTAGGATCTTATATCTCTTAATAAATAACCTGAATGTCCACGGGTAATTCATGCACAAATTACTAAGTATAAAAACATAAGGAAACAAACAACTTGCACAACAGTATCTTACTTTGACTTTAAAATGTTGGAAAGAATAAAATAATACATGTGAAAACCCTTCTCTCTCTCTTTCTCCCTTAACTATTTCTTTTCTTTAGATAAAGAAAACTTTCTGAAGTTTCTATAAATATGTATGGAGGTATGTGTGCTTTATATAGGCGAGACAAGAGTAATAAATAAGTTTCACTTAAACAAAATTTATTTGATTTAATCATAATTAGATTTTTATTATCACGTACGTATATATGTATAAGATAATGATGGAGTGCTAAGATAATCAATCAAACTCTTGTTTTTTCTTTTAATAGTAACGTGTCCTTGTCTTTCATAAAAAAAAAAAAGAGGGCTCATGGGACATGGTTTCCAGACTTTGACTTTCTTTAGGACTTTGACTGTTAAAACTTTTGCCTAATCATAGTCGAGATTTTCAATTTCACTTCATCTACACTAACAGACGAAATCTTCATATGGGATTAGGGTTGAATTTTGGTAAAATAAATTATAATATGACACGTGTACTTTGATTGGAAGCTAGTACTTGAACATTCTACAAATAAGATTATAATTTAACTTTTAATCTTTATCAAAATAAGTATACGATAACCATTAACCCTTTTTTTTCCACACTTGAAACATGGTTCCCACCTATACATTAAATCCTAAACCAACTTAACTAATTACAAAGACATCAATTCTTAGAACTACAATATATTGGGCCTAACTTTTCCAAATTAACTTTTTTCTCGAACTTAAAATACATGATTAAATACGAGCTATCCAACGAGTAGAATATTGATATACTTATCATCACTCTATTAAAATCCAAATATTTGACCCAAAAATATAGGAATTTAAAACATACTTCAATTTAGTATCTCAACTTTCAAAATAATAACATTTGATATATAGGACAAATAATTTTTTGTTCTAAAATTTCAGAGCTTTACATTTTGCCTCGCCGACCTTTGCATGGCCATGTCGTAGGTCGACTTACCTCTAAATAAAGTTTGTTAGGCGTGTATGTTCAAACTTGTGGTCAACAGGAGCTGACAATCCGACTTCCAAAAGACAAAAACCATAACTCTTGAAATGATCTTCCATGTTTTTTTATGAAAAAATAAATAAAGATTTAAAAACATTGGAGTCCAATTGTTCAGTTCAGCATAGTTTGTGCATAGTAGAGACCTTTTTATGAATCGATATCCCAGCTTACCAGTCCAAAAGTATAAATTGTATTCGGCTATAATCAATCCACACCTAATTCGTGTTATTAACGTCTCCATCATAAACACGTTAAGTCGCTCATATTAAATGAAATTTAGGACAATTTACATAGACTAGTCAAACACCAATCAAATGCAAAGAAACTAGAACAATCTATAGTTTGGCTGATTTTGATTAGTTTACGGTAGAGTTTCCAACAAGCGAGCTACGATCTTTTTGATTTTATCTTTATTTAGATTAGAAAAAAATATATATTTAATTACACACGTTAATCATTAATTTGTATTTTTATAGTAGTAATATTTGGTAGTGGCTGGATCCAGCGTGCAAAAGACCCACCAAAATTCCAAATGACAGAAAAAAATCCCTTCGAAAATCCCAAATCAAGCCCAAATTCAGAAGCGCCTGATATTCGAGTTGTCCAAACAATAC
Source organism: Fraxinus quadrangulata (assembly GCA_903798255.1). Taxonomy (NCBI): domain Eukaryota; kingdom Viridiplantae; phylum Streptophyta; class Magnoliopsida; order Lamiales; family Oleaceae; genus Fraxinus; species Fraxinus quadrangulata. The sequence continues at coordinate 82,611 of CAIGRB010082314.1, read as the reverse complement.
AAGCAGAGCTTGGAATATCCACACTCATACCAGTTCTATTCTATTCCGATTGTTGGGGTAATTTCTTGTTCAATTTTCACACAGAATCAATCTTACCGAGCAATATTCCAATAATATATAGATGTGTATATTATCTGTGAGTGTATGCGAAATGTGTGTGTAATACTCGAACAGTATTTGTTAGTTCTTGAATCCAAACGGAAAAGCAAAGGCTCTGGGACATGGGCGTTTTATTTTTTTCCAAAATTTTTCATCTTTTTGGAGAATGTTTGAAACCCAGTTGAATTTTTGTTCTCTCCATCGGGTCCTTTGTTTTACAGGTAATTCTGATTTTTGAATCAACGTTGAATTTGATTTTTCCTGTGAATTTATATCCAATCTTTAAATCTTCTGAATCTTGTAGTTGTATCGTTGAGTTTTGAGGGGAAACCATGCCTGGAATCGTGAACTTGGCGCGTCTGTAATTTTATATTTTATTTTTGCCATTTTGGCTGAGTGAATTTTTCACTAGATAGATGTTAGGGTTCGGATTTGCGCATCTAGTGATGGATTTTTATAGTATCGGTGAAGTGTTCTGACATATTGCCCCCTTTTGTGTTTGATTATATTGATATAATTTAAATGCGTGTGAGTTCCACTCTAATTTTGAGTTATTTGACTGATAATCGTTGAATCAGAAACCAGTTATTTGCATCAACTCCTAGCGCCTCTAGAATTATCCACTTAATGTGGATGGAAGTGCTTGTATTGTCAGTTATGATCATATTGAAAAATTCATATTTTGATTCTAGAAAATCAAACGGATATAAATAGAGTTTTAGTTTGGACGTAGTAATATAATATACAAGTTAAACTGAAGGAATTGATGTTGGGCAAGGATTGAACATGAATGTTGTGCTGCACTTGCGTGCATTATTTTGTTATTATGTGGTATACTGAAATCGACCATTTCAAATTATTTCGTTTATTTTTAATACAATGATGTTTTGTTATCTATTTGGATTAGTAGTCGCTGTTGTTAGATTATCAATCTATGGAGTGAATGATCCCCTTCATCTTTGCTGAGTAGCGAATATTAACATGTTTTTCCTTGTTTCAAACACAAGTAGATATTTGTAAAATGGAGTTCTAGTCTATGTTGCACGGACTTTCCATTTTGGAGAAAAGTACCCCATGTTGTGTCAATATGAATGGGATTAGGGTATGGGATCCGTGTCGGATCCTTCGAATCAGAAGATAATCCTTTGTATCATATTTGTTATTTTGGTATTGGATTTAAAATGATTTCTAATTTGTATCTCACATTTCTAGACTTGAAATGAAAACCAAACGAAGTATTACAATTACAATTTAATTTGTTTAAAATTTACAATCAAACTTTATATATGTCTGTGCTTGTTAAACGTTGTATATGAAGGACAAGTTGTTCATTCAATAAAATGTAAAAATTATGAAAAGGATGAGATGTTATGCTTATATAGAATCTTCTGTTATTGTTGAACTGCATTTGCATGAACCTTTACTCTGGAATTTCTGCATTGTTAACATATAACACCAATGACCTTATTCATAAATTTTCAGCTGAATGGCCATTTATGCCTTGTTTCTTAGTTATGCTCACTAAGGCTGTGGGTTTGAAATAACTGAAATGTGTTGTTCTCGACTCGTTGATAGGGTTTGTGACACTTTATTCATTTGCAGCACATTTTTTGTTCTCCTTGGTTCTGTGAATGAATGCACTAGCATGTAATGACATTGTATTTAAAAGCTCAATGAGATGTATGCCTGTAAGCAAAATGCAGTGAGGTGTGTCCTTAGTGCATTATAGAGTTGTAATTGCTTTGGAGGTGCCCAACAAGCTCAAGGTGCAAAGAGTGTAAGCATAATACTTTGTTAGATATTTGAGCTTTTGATTCCTTTCCATCTAAATCGTTCATTTTACTTTAGTTTGTTATTTGGTGCAGATATTTTTGCACGTCAAATTGAATGGCTTGTTAAAATAATACAATACCTTGATCTGAAACTGCTTAGGTGCTGATTTTGCTCAAAATAGTGGTGAAAAATGAACTTATGTTTGCTCAAATTTATTGGGAATTTCTGCAATTTCTGAATTCTGCAGAATATATTATGCACATGCCAAGATCTTTCACTGAGAATATAACAAGTGCCTTTATGAAACAAGGGGTTGGGAGGCATTAGTGCCTTGTTAGGCTCTGCACGTTTAACTACTATGGATATTGAGTGCATTTACTTATCATTGTTGATTGTGAGTTGCGAAATTTTAGGCATGTTATCTCCTTATGATAGAGAATTAAGTAGTATAGGTATCTATGGTGGCCATAAATCACATATCATGATGGTTTTACACCTTGATTACCTCTTTCAGTGGAATCGCTAGAGTGGTGGTGTTTAGCGAAATCACTAATTTTTTATTTCCATGTGACATGGCATGCTAAAACCTTTCATGTTCCAATTTGTTCTAAGTCAAAATCTGATCCTAATTTGGATGTTTCGCCTTAAGATGATGCTCTCAGAATGCTGACATATCTCTCCATTAGAAACCCTTTTTTCCCCCCTCTAATGAGGCTGTCGAAATGCTCAAGTCCAAGAGACTTTTATATGAACAGATCATCTCTTATATATTGATTATTACTTATTTATTTGTGTTGTGTTTTAGATAGTACGTTTTGAAGCTGTTTTCACCAAGCAGCAAATCATAATCGCTTAAGAAAGAAAGAAAGAATCTATATTCAAGGTATTGCATGGTTATGTCTGGACTTATTGAAGGCCTTCCTGATGCTGTCGCCCTCAGGTGCCTTGCACGGGTTCCCTTCCATCTTCATCCAAAGTTAGAATTTGTTTCGCGTTCCTGGAGAGCTGCCTTTCGGAGCACTGAACTCTTTAAAGCCCGTCAAGAGGTGAACTCCACTGAGGAATTTATATGTCTTTGCACATATGACCCTGACAATCTATGGCAGCTTTATGATCCTGCATGTGACCTTTGGATTACGCTTCCGGTTCTTCCTTCAAACATAAGGCACCTTGCCCACTTTGGTGTTGTCTCTGTTGGCGGAAAGCTTTTTGTGCTGGGTGGTGGAAGTGATGCTGTGGATCCTTTGACTGGTGACCAGGATGGAAGTTTTGCTACTGATGCAGTATGGTCGTACGACCCAGTATCTCGGCAGTGGGCCCTACGTGCATCTATGATTGTGCCTCGTGCAACGTTCGCATGCTGTGTGATGGATGGGAAGATAATCGTGGCAGGTGGTTTTACTAACTCCAGGAAGTCAATCTCTAAAGCCGAAGTCTACGATCCTGACAATGATGTCTGGGTTTCAATACCCGATCTCCACCGCACTCACAATTCTGCATGTACAGGAGTGGTTATTGGGGGTAAGGTTCACGTCTTGCACAAGGGATTGTCAACTGTGCAAGTTTTGGATGGTAATAAGCAGGGTTGGACAGTTCATGACTATGGTTGGCTTCAGGGTCCAATGGCAGTCGTTAAGGGGAAGCTGTATGTAATGAGTCATGGCCAAATTTGCAAGCAGGAGAGAGAATTTAGCAAGTTAGTAGTTTCAGCATCTGAGTTTCGTCGAAAGATTGGTTTCGGGATGATAGGTTTGGGAGATGATATTTATATAATTGGAGGAGTCGTAGGGCCTGACAGGATGAATGGGGACATCAAGGTGACGACTAATGTTGATGTTCTTTCGCTTGGAAATGAGAGACCGGTTTGGCATCAGGCAGCTCCTATGACACGGTGCAGGGGAACTGTCCTTGGATGTACACAGCTGAAAATTTAGGTCATCTACGTGAGTGATGGAAGTTATGCACAGTGCTTAAAATAAAGAAGAGAATCGTCCCTTTTGCTAGCCCCCTTTTGCATGTAAGCCATATATTGCTTTCCTTTGTTTAGAGTTTGGATGAACTTTTTTATGGCTGTCCAATACCTTTGAAAGTGACATTGCACTGCTGTTACTCGCAGAAAACAATGTACTAGAACAAACAAACCTTTTAATGTTCTATTTTATTCGAGGTTCATTTTGTTTCTGTAATTGCACCGGAATTATTTGTTTCATATTTAATTTTACCGCTTTTGAGCTTTCTTTTATGCTACCCATGGATGGACATTCTATTCTCTTGTGCTTGGTGCTCAAATTCCTCGAAGGCTATGGTTTTATTGAATGTTCTAATTGTCGGGAGGCGTATATGGTGATGTTTAAGAATATTGTGCTCACATTGAGGTTGCTTTCATTGATGACGTATTGTTCTCAGTGTGAAACTAATTGGTTCCGTAGTTTAGAATTTTGCTTAGCTCAAATACTCCATCTCCATCATTTCATTATATAGAAATTTGATAACGTGTACCACATTCATCTCAAATATCGAGTTTTGTTAGTATGCTCTTTAATCACATTTGGTTCTTTAGTAAATGACCTACTTTGTCTAGACAATCCATCGATTAAACGGCTCTATCAAACTGTGTCGTATGCATATAATATATTTATTTTTTGTTCTAAATTGAATCTACTTGATACTTGTACCGATACAAACATCATCTCCTTATAATAGCATGAATAATAGTTGTATGCGCATTTTTTTGTCTGATCTACTTGGAACTTAAGGAAGGACAAACCTTTGGTTCTAAATTTGCAACAAATGGTTGCATTGATGAGTCTGAAGCTGAGTTTGTACATGTCAGCAAAGTGCAATATCGAGATAGAAGTTCAACTTTTAGTGCTATTTATGTCAATAATCCAAGAGCTTTTACTTGAGGGAACAATACATAACTCGAGCTTGTTTGTCTCCCATTTATAGGGGAAGAATGAAGTTTTAAATAGTATTTTTCTAAGAATGTGTGGTTGAAATTTAAAATAACTTTATTGATTTGTGTGTAGAATATTTTATTAGATGAATGTGTGGTGGAGAATCTTATTGTAGCAAACAGAGTTTTAGATTAATGGTAGACAAACATGGGCTTAATTTTAAAGATCGCATTTCATAAATAAACTCATTAAGATATTTCAAAAATCAGGTGGTAAATAAATTTATTAAATATTAAAAATACAATATAATATACATTAATTATTTCTATCCATGCCACCTCATCTACCCCCATCATATTACCCCAC